>BGPR01026313.1:6274-21624 GCA_013235015.1 Araneus ventricosus | reverse complement strand
CCTGTCCAGTAATATCTGGATGATATTCGAGAAAAGGTTCCATCTGCTCCGTAATGTGAAGCTGTGGGCGCATCATGGTGGAGTTTTAAAATTTTTTCTCTTTCATGAGATGGGACAACTAGCTGAGCCTCCTCCACTTCAGAATGTGGGGAGTAACGGTAGAGTACTCCTTGATTTAAGACGTACCCCCTTTCTGTCCAATTCGCAAAGTCAACACTTTTGTTGATATCCTCAAAGCAATCTATGATCTTCTTCAGTTCAAGATCTTTCAACTGTTCCGTTCGAAGTTCACCAGCTGTTCTTGATGGGACATCAATAACAACAGTTTGTAATTCACAAGTTTGTTTATCACTGCACTCAGGTCGAGAAAGCATGTCGGCCACAACGTTACATTTGCCTGGAAAATAATCGATTTTCAAGTTATAAGTTTGAATCTGAAGTGCCCATCTGGCTAACCTGCCAGTGGGTGATGATAAAGTCATTAACCACTTTAACGGTCTGTGGTCAGATGCAACTGTAATATCTGCACCTTCAATATATCCTCGAAATTTATCCAAGGCCCAGACTACAGCCAAGGCTTCTCTTTCAGTTGTAGAGTAATTTTTCTCAGCAGAGCTCAAGAGTCTACTGGCATATTCTATTGGTCTTTCATCGGCGGGGCTGTCTCCCTGTAGAAGAACTGCGCCTAAAGCGTAACCACTTGCATCCGTTCGGATGATAAAAGGCTTAGTAGGATCAACTTGCCTCAATACTGGCGGAGTTACCAAGCGTTGTTTTAGAGTTTGAAAGGCTTGTTGCTCTTGTTCACTCCATTTCCAAACAATGTTCTTTTTTGTCAAATTGCTAAGGGGTCTAGCAATATCTGAAAAATTTGGGATGAATTTCCTATACCACGAACAGGTCTGTAAAAATGATTGTAACTGTTTAACATTTCTTGGACAAGGAATGTTTTGTATTGCTGCAACTTTATCTTGATCCACTTCTATTCCCTTAGGTGTTATCCACAACCCAAGATATTTCACACGAGCGCATGCGAATTTACATTTTTCTCTATTTACACATAATTTAAACTTTCGAAGTCTATCGAAGACCATCTTTAAGTCTTGAATATGCTGTTCAAAAGTTTCAGACAGTACAACAATATCATCTAAATAAACTAGAATATTCACTGTAGGTAGTCCATTGCGGAACTGGTCCATAAGGCGTTGGAAAGTTGCTGGAGCGTTTTTAAGACCAAAAGGCATTCTTTTGTATCGAAACATACCGAAAGGGCATACAAATGCAGTCTTGTCTTTATCATCAGGATTGACCTCAATTTGGTGATAACCAGTCTTTAAGTCAAGGGTAGACATAAAAGCAGAAGATTTTGCATCGTGTAAAAGGGTATCCATAAGAGGCAGTGGATACTTATCAGGTACAGTTATCGCATTCAGCTTACGATAATCTATACATAATCTAATATCTCCATTAGGCTTGGGGACTAAAACTACCGGTGCGGCAAACGGCGATTCGCATTCTTCTATAACATCATTGGCTAACAGTTTGTCAATTTCTGTTCTTAAGAGCTCTTTCCTTTTTGGAGATAATCTATAAGGTGTAGATGCAACTGGTGGGTGGTCACCTGTGTTTATATAGTGTTTCACATAAGGAGTTGGTTCTCCCCCTAGTCGGAAAATTTCTTCATTTTCATTAAGCAAGGCAGTTAAGCGATTTTTATTTTCTGTATCAAGATTCTGTCCTTCCTCTATACGTAAACAAAAATTATTAGTTTCAGGTACAACAGGATTGCTTTGTACTGGATCATCACTTGTAATGGAATTCGTCGGACAAGAACTCCTATTTATTTTGACAGGATTATTATTTGTTGGTAGGGGAATATCTTTTGCAAAGGGTACTCTGCAGTTGGGTTTATCGCCAAAATACCAGAAATTATTATGCATGTCCATCACAATTCCCGATTGCCTTAAAAAGTCAACTCCTAGGAGAGTACGATTACCTTTAGCATGTGGCAGAAAAATTAAATCAGTACGGAAAGTTCGGCCATGTACTGTGATTGGCACTGTAGTTTTTAGAACAGTTGATGTGGATTGCTGACCATCAGCCAGACACACCGCAAGATCGATTTCTATGAACTTCTGACCACGCTTCTGTAAAAAATTAAACATTAATTCTCCACCAACTGACTGACTGGCTCCTGTGTCAGCACAAACTGTTCCTGTAGCTTCATACACTTCAATGTCAAGTAAGGCTACTGGAAGGGTAAAACAAGTAAACACCTGTATAGCATTGACATGAGCACCGTCTTTCTTCGGAGAACATTTTGGACATTTGGATTTTATAAATCCTGGATAGCCACATCCATAACAATAAACAGAGTTGTCTACATTTCGTGATAGCATATTTCTTGAGTTAGATATAGTATTTTTGTGAGTACTGGAAGAATCTGTCTTTTCAAATTTCGTGAATTGAGAGTTCCTTAAGTTCTGACTACCGGCATTTCTAGGGAATTTAGGTTTGTACCATTCTTGTGATTTAGGATTTTTTATAACTTTTTGATAAGGTGATTTTATATTTTCATACAAGTCCAGCTTTTCAGCTAACATGACAGGATCATTGAGTGTTTCCCAAATATCTAAATAGTGATTTTTATATTCTGGAGGGCATTTTTTCTTAATTTGATCAGCGATGATCAGTTCTTTTAACTTGTCAAATGAACTAATTTCTAGTTCACTGAGCCAACCTTCAAAGTAAGTTCGAAGCTCGAAAAAGAAATCTTTCCAAGTGGAATGATCACGTTTCTGATGTCGACTAAAAAGAATTCTAAATCGGTCTGCTGTCAGCTTAAACCTTTGCAACAATATAATACGAACATGGGTGTAATTCTTAAACATTTCTTCGGGTTCTCTTGCTATTAATTTACCTATATCACTTGGAAGTACTCCAATTAGATATGATACCCAATAATCTGTAGATACGTTCAAAAACTTCATCTGTCTTTCAAAAATCGTTAAAAATAATGTCATGTCGTCTGTATCAGGGTTAAATGTAGGTAAAACAGTTTTTAAATCAAACCGCGTTGGATTAGTATCAATTAGACTAGCATTTGTAGTTATTGCTGTTGAATTGTGATTCTGCAGCCTAAGCTTTTCAAGCTCAAATGCTCTTTCCTCAGCTAGACGCTGTTTTTCTGTTTCTACTTTCTTTACTTCTGCTTCTTCCAACTTTTTCCGTTCGTCAACGATATTATTAAACGTATCTTTAACAAACTGCTCGTTATCCTTAAAGAATGTAGATTTAGTTATTTTGTCGTGTAAATCAATTATTTTATCATGAGATGTAACATCAATGCGTAATTCTGATGCTAAGTTAAAGAGGTCAATTTTCTTGCCCTTAGAAAGATAAGCCATTTTTACCCTATGCAATTATTGAAATGAAATTGTTAATTAACCCAAAAAACTTGTAAATTCAATATTAAGTAATGGTTACAAAACTACCCTCTCCTTTGAAGATATTATAACCAATAAAATAAGCATGCATGAAGTTACTATGAAATCAATAACTAATTAAAAATCCAACAATATTTTGATAAAATTCTTTTAAAAATTACCATCACATCTATAAATATTTAGAGCAAAAATTAAGTGCACCAAGAGATTTGAAGCAGTTGCAATACCTTACCTGTTTCTGTAAAGCTAAAATCTGAATTTTTTTTTTTTACACATAACCTTTTTATATAATTGATATGCAATAACTACGAGTTATTATAAAAACATAAAACTTTTAAAAAATAAATATATCGTAACAAGCAGAACATATATTATTTAGCTACCATTTCAACTATAAGAGCATGCGTAGAATCTTTATGCCTTTTAATCAGTGGAATAGGAATAATTCTTAATTAGAATATTTTATTGCGAATGGTCGACCATTTTTAAAAATAATTTTATAAGAACACAGAATACAATATCAAACTTGCATAGAAAAATTTAATTAACCAAATCAATACGTTTTTTTTTAAAAAAATGAGTTGGATCCAACAAAAAACACCAAATTTGATATATTTTTCACAAAAAGAATGAAAGAGAAGGGGAGAAAAAAAAATCAAGCTCTTAAAATTAAAAAAAAAAATGCTTCTTTCCTTCAGGAGATATATTTCACCACAGAGAAGAAGAATTCTTCTTCTCTGTGTATTTCACTTTATACAAACAATGGAAAAAGATTATTTATTTTCAAAACACACAATTATGCATGTATCTTTTTCTTAAAAAGAAACTAAAATATCAATAATATGATGAAAACGAAGTAAAAATATGAGTCACAAAAAGGTATTAAATCACAGAACGATGATTCAGCGGGAAAGATATTTTTCCCCGTACTTCCGGGTTGAAGAAAACGGAATACTTTTGAATTCCAGCTTCTATCGAAACAAAACTGCTTATATTTTAGCAGCGCATTTAATCGTAAAGAACATTATCACAACACAAATTTCTGGAGATTCCACTTTGAAAAGAATGCAGCACAAAATTCTTGGAAGACTCACTTTAGAAGAAATAGAACTTTCACTAAAACGAAAGCACGAATTTGCAGGTTAAGAGAGAAAAAATTATTCTTGCACTTGAACCGATGTTGAAACACAATTGGTTGCAATTAATTAACTGGACATCGGCAAAAACACTGTAGAACATACGAAAATTTTCACATCGTGTTAGGGCAACACTGTACATTGGAACTTTGACCGGTGCGATCTTTTTCTAAAACAGAATTACTTCCCAGGGCGGGAAAAATGGTGAGAAGTGTCGGATGGGCCGATCTTCTTAAAAGAATTTCGTAGGATGCAGAAGAAACATAACATGTCGAGACGAGTCGATGTTTTATCAAAAATTAACGCTTATTTCTCAGCGCGGGAAAAATATCATGGCAAGTGTCTGGTTGACACTGTTTCAATTTCCATTAAAATTTTTACGTTGGGCGCCATTGTAGAGGGACGAGACTCACGTTTATATGGAATGCCGCTGTTGAAGGATCAATTCAATTTCAGGAACACATTTTTTATTAGGCTACGTTCCACAGCACAGAACATTAAAGAAAAACAACGAAAAACAGACAACAACACAAGACAAGTATACAGACTAGAATGAGAGAGAGGTATCATGGGAAAAAGATGGCTCCAGTAGCGCCACCTACCATAGAAAGGAGAAGGCAGTGAATTGTAACCGCTACAAAACCCATTAAAATATGCTCTTGTGCTTTGACCAAAAAATAGTGTTGTGGAATTCCAAGATTTGAACATTGGTTTGTTTATTATTATTATTTGCTTGGACCATCTTGTAGTTAGACCGTCTGTGATAGATGAATTTTGTTCTTTCAGTAAGTTTTAAATCAAAACTTGCTTCTTTACTATATTACACAACAAAATGTAAAAAGCATTACCAGAAATCTTATTTAATAGTAAAAGTTTTCAAGGAGATATATTTAAAATTCCATAATTTAAAAATATTCTGCAGTTCATGATTCATTACAAACAGCAAAATGAAAGGCTCTCAAAAAGTAATTTTAAAGTTCAGAAAATTCCATGAAAGAAAAACGTTGTAGTGAAAGATTAATTTGTAAATACATTTGTGTAGCAATCCAATGTTTTCTTAAATATTCTATCTCCTAAATCTTTCTAATTTCGAAATTAATATTTTTCAATTCTGTAATTTTATTTTTGACTAACTAGGGAGTTTATGAAAAGAAATCTTCTCAACACGAAGAACATTGTTCTTTCAGAGGAAAATAGTTTCTGAAATTACAAAGCGCATACAAAAAAGTAAACAAATAAAATTTTAAGTAGTTGAGGTATCCGAAGACGTTCGGAGCAATTTTTAAAACAAATTGTTGTATAGAAACACCATAATATGTTTTTTAGATCTGAACTTTATAAAGATTAATAATAGAGTATTATTTTTGGGTATAAATTATTATGAATTTTCCAAAAACCTAAATTTGTGCTGTTTTTTAGAGAAAATTTTCAAAAACTTCAAACATGCTAGAGGTCAAACTTTTGTAATAATTCAAATAAAACTAATACTAAAATACACTATATACTATGGACTAGTGTACTAGAATCTTAACATTCTTTGGATACATAAAAAGTTTAGAGCTAATCGAACAATCATAAGATTTTCAGCAAATTTTTTATGTCATTTTTCAAATAAAAGACCATAATTAAAAAAATATTGTTACAATATACATTATACTAGTACATTCACTAGAAAAACATTTGAAAAAAGTGTTCACAAAATTTCAGAACAATCGAATGATAATATCTTGAGTTATTATGTTTGAAGTGTGACAGTTATGCATGAAATCTAGTTTTGTAGAGGGACGAGACTCATGTTTATATGGAATGCCGCTGTTGAAGAATCAATTCAATTTCAGGAACCATTTGGGGATTACAGCCTTTGTTGCTTCAAATCCCATAACTCCTCTCATTCAAGTTCAAGGAACCATTTTTATTAGATGGATGGATCCACGACACAGTACATTAAAAAGTACAAGACACAAGACAAGACAGAGAACAACATCACAAGACAAGTACACAGAAAAGAAGAAACAGAGGCATCATGGGAAAAACCCGGATGGCTCTAGTAGCGCCACCTACCATAAAAAGGAGAAGGCAGTGAATTGTAACCGCTTCAGTTTTGAGAAAAATCAAATTTTAATTTTACCACACGCTTAAATTAAGTATCTAAACTTTAAAAAAAAATTCTAAAAATATACTAGCATCATATTAACTTGAAAAAAAATGCAGTTTAAAAGAATTTTTTACAGGTTTCTGTCCCTTCAAATGACAATTTACGGTTCATTAAACGCCCACTTCCGGTTTTCGGTTTGTTATAAGACAATTAATATCTCATCTTCTAATTAATGTACAGACAAAAGAAAATATGTATTAGAAAGTTAAATGAATGAACTATCCAAAACATCAAAAATAAAAAATGGGAATTTTGGCCGAAAAATCGACTTTTCAACGTGTTCGAATACTTAAGTATGTTCTAGGATTCCGAAACCCTCCGCGATTTTGCGCATGTATTTTCACCAAAATAGGGGAGAAGTGAAAAATTGAGGGGGAAATGTTTACACCTCACTTAGCGTGACCTAACTAAGAACTCCGGAAATGCGCTCATCTTACTCATTGCCCTTTTCCGGTGTAAAATCATCCAAAAGTGGTAGTCTCGGGTAGGTATGGCGGTTATTACAAAAACAACCGGTTTTTATCACCTCCTGGTTAACCTGGCGGTTAAAATCGCTCACAATAACCGGTTTTTCATATAACCGGTTTGCGGTTTTTTAAAAGAAACAACGTTTATAAACAAAATTTTTTATTAATAATAATATACAAGTAAGTAATATCAATAAATAAGTAATTAATGCAATAAGTAATGATTATAACTAAGTAATTAATGCAATAAGTAATAATAATAAATGAGTAATTAATACAATGATTTAAAGACAAAATTTTAAGTACTTAGTAAGTATCGTAGACAAAAAAAGAAATTAGACAGTGCAGACGTAAATAATCGTACTTTGTGCTGATTGCGTCTATATGTATAATAATAAAAAATAACTATGTCTAAATTTTTATACATTCCCGGGTTCTATTAATCATATTTATTAAAATATTTTTGTCACACTAAAATTTGAAACGAAATGATAAACTCTTCTGCGACCAAAAATAATCGAGTTATCAAAGTTTGACTATGACTATTTTAAATCATTTCAATAACTCGAACCTAAAATCGAGCCTATCTTTTGATAGCTTATTTTACCGGTTTTTTTACCCGGTTATTGGATTTTAAATAAATAACTGGTTATAACAGGGACAAAAAATAACAGAAAAAATCGCTTAACCGGATAAAAAAACCGGTTAACCGAATTAAAAAACGGTTTTCGATTTAAACCGGTAGGTTTTTCCCATCCCTAGTCTCGGGATATTGAAACGATCTTTTTACTGAGAATTTGAAATAAAAAATGTATTTGTCAAGAAATGTGCATTCTCTGTACATTTAGGGAAATTAATATTTGTTAAGAATATATGAAAACGTCTGGACTGAACGGAAACTGTTCTTATGCTTTGTATAAACTTTTCTGATTTTATTTTTTGATTATTATTTAATGTTTCTTTTCTTTAATCTGCAGATGTGTCTATTTTTTTTATGTTCAACAGAAATTTTCATTTCAATCGTGTTTTTTTTTTTTTTTTCGTGATTTTGTTCTTATCAATTTCCTTACCTCACTTCTTCGCTTCATTAAATAAGTTAGTTTTTAGCAACGCTTCTTTTAACAAGATCGCAAAATATTTCCTTTTTACCTTTTGCACTTATATTTGTTCCCATAATACCCGTTTATTTTATACATAAGAATGAGAAAGTCAATTGCTAATTTAAAAAGAGGACTTCGTTTACGTTCGAATTTATATCGAACTAGCAGTACCCGCACGGCGTTGCCCGTGGTATCATGAATTTCAACAAAATGCGTTTTAAAACCCACAATGACATAAAATAAATATTTGGAAACAAAATCAATACAAATATATATATATATATGTAACGTTGTTCCGTTAAGTGAAGTGTAGAGGTAGTTGAAGATTGCAGTCGTTAAATGTCTAAAACATTTTATTCCACTTCGAAGATAAGCAAAATCAAATAAGTTATAGAGTACTCAATATTATATTAAGATTAAACGTTTAAAATATTAGGAGAATATTAAATCCATGGCCAGGAGTGGAGAATTACGCCGAAAAACGGCGTGACTGCTCAACGCGTTACATGATTACGAAAAAAGGGAATTACGCAGACGCGGAGAGTTTTTAAAAGACCAAAAAGGGGAAGTACCGAAGTTGAGGCTCTAGAAATATTGCGAGTCTAGTTAGAGTAGAAGTGTTTTTTAACATAGGATTGAAGTAGAAATAATTCTTTCGCAATTAAAAATTAACTGTCGTTAAAAAGGATTTATTTTAAATATGGGAAAATTTTTAAGTCATTACATATATATATATATTATTGATTTTGACCGCTTATTTCTCTTCGCGACAATGATATTAACTGAAGATACGGGTTTTTTTTTTTTAAAGCGACAATGAAATTGTAAATTATAGAATTCAAAATGAGTAAAAACAATTATGATTCAGTCAGGCTGACGCCTTAAAAAGTTTCGATCCTCTTTAAAATAGTTAATTGGTGACATTAGATACTTTGAATTAAAGCCATTCAAGGAAATGATTTCAGATTGAAATTACAGTACCAAATCAACCGATATTTTCGAAAAAAAAATTTTAGGATTTAAAAGATTGATTCCCATAAACCAGGTAAAATGTTAAGGAATAAAAACCGAATGAAATCTTAAACGATTTCAAATGGAAGAATACGCCTCGAAAGATACAGACAAACATAATTTCTACAGTATTTAAATATATCCAAAATGAATCAAAGAAGAAAAGAAAAAGAGAGATTAAATATTCCACTTCAGGTTTAAACTTTTAAGCCAGATTATGTAAATAGCTCCTTGAAATCAATTTGATTTTTTCTAGTCTTCTCTAACTAAAAATATAGTCAGAACGTTATTGCTTGCGAACGAAGGGAATATATCACGGCTGCTTTTTTTCCGCCAGATGGCGTAGCCAAGGCGAATAAGTGAGAAACGCCTTGCTTCTTCACTGCCGGCGATCGAAAAAAATTCTCTGATCCCATCAAGAAATAAATTAATCTAAAATCGAAGAAATAAAATATTTTAACCGTTCTTGTTTTAAATCAGAGAAAAATAATTGATTTACTACCAAAAAAGTTTTGAAAATGATACCTTTATTAGAACATCCGATGCAAGAGTTTTAAGAATTCCGGAAAATTTTATCTTTGAAAAGTGACTATTTTTAAAAAAATTCCCAAAATTCAGTAAATTACGTTAGACATTCGAAACTAACTTCATTAGAACGGAAATCGCGTGCTCTTTGCGATGGTCTATCTATATTTGTCGTACAATTATCCAAAATCATTCTATTGAGAAATTAGTGCGAAAAATCAACCAAAACAACACAAAACATTAAATAAAAAATTTTCTAGATTAAATTTTAAAATTTCGGCTTCGAGGTGCATTCAGTCGCCATTACGACTACCTGTGTGCCAAATTTCATAGCTGTAAGTGCGATAGATTCGTCTGGACATCGCAGACACATACACACACATACAAACATTGCCTTTTATAAGTATAGATTATTCTGTTTCTCTTCATCATTATCGTATTTAAATATATATATATTGGTAAATAGAAGAAGCATAAAAAGATATTTATAAATATTTATGAGAGATGTCTTTCAGAAATAAGGCGATTGAGATGAAATTTTTAGTAAATCTGATTTAAAAATTTATTTTGTGTTTCATATTTTTGTATGATTCATTCATAATGAAAACATTTTAACGCGATAGTGTTTTTTTTTTTTTTTTTTGGCTGGCATTCTTTATATAAATTGCGAAATCTAAAAATCGCTACACACAGAATACAACGGTTGATGTAATCAAGCCATACTAAGACAAAGTACACGAAAATATTATACTGCATTGTTTCGGATTAGAGGTTCGAAATTTAGGAATTTTTTAACACTCTTCCAGGCGATTTCGAACATAACTAAATTATGATGATGAATTAATTAATTTTTTCATTCGGCCATTTATTATGAATCCCAATGAATGAATAGTTTTCCACTTTCTTCCTCACCAATTTCGCTTCAAGCAGATTGATTTAATCTCCTCAACATAACTCGGAAAAAAAAAAATTCATGAATGCTGCATTTTTAGATTCACGATTCTAATCAGTATTTTTAATCTTATATACACAGATGAAAATGAGTTTAAAATAATTTCGTAACACTTTTTCAGATTACTAGATATTATTTTAGTATTTAAATTCTTACCTTCAAATGATAGATGGACTTGATTATAAAAGTCTTTTCCTGAGGATATCAGAATTCGAGAGCTCTTTTCTTTGTATTGTCCCACATTTTATTATTCCATATTTTTTACATAATTCTTGAATTATAGATTTTTAATAATCGTTTGATAAAATACTGCAGTGCAGGGTTGCCATATTGGCCTTTTTAGGGCCAAATTATGGAAATTTGGCCTTTTCTCAAAACCCTTGGCCTTAGGAATTTTCATTTGGCCTTAAATTCATTTTTGGCCTTTTTTGGCTTTATTTTAGTTAATGAATTTTAGAACAATTTTTAATTACTTATTCTATTGTTTTTAATAAATTTTTGATATTATACATTTCAAATGATTTATAATGAGCTCTCAAACGAAATAGCTCCTGAATAGAACAAGGATTTCTTAAATTTCTTTCACTTAAATTTTAGTTTAATAATAGAGCATTGAACATATGGCTACCAAGTGGGATTGGTTTTCACGAAGGATAGCCTTTTTCCTAACAGAAATTGAGGTTTTCAATCAATTTGTCAAATTTGGCCTTTTTTTGGCCTTATTTTTAAGAAGGTTTGGCCTTATTTTGCTATTTTGATCTGGCAACCCTGCTGCAGTGTGTATCTATTCTACAGTCAAAGCAAAACATTTGTTTTTAACTAAAGAAAGAATTAAAACATCAAACGATATGCTAAATTTTGTATTTATTTGGATTGCCAAAGATATTTGTATATTTATGATTTCTTTATGTATTTTTCATGACGAAGCGTCTGCAAAAATGGAATGTCATTAAATTTGGGCGTGCCGTCATTTACAGATTATCTGAAAAAACGGGAGGTGGAGGGGAGGGGGGGGAGGATTGGTTGTAAAAGTTCCTCATCTGTAACTACAGCTATTCTCGTAATAAAAATACAGAAATAATAACAACAATGAACGAGTGATATATATTCATCTTATATTTTTTTCGGCTAACCATTTTCGCTGTTTTTATTTTTGAAGAGTATAATTAATGATAAATTAGTTTTTGAGATAAAATATATATGCCACTTTAAAAATTCATACCATCATCTGAAAATAGAATTATAGGTTTTTTAATAACTTAAATGATTTTTTATGCTTTAAATGTTTGAAAGAAGTTTTTATCAACATCAAATCAACAACATCACTTTTATTACGTGTGTAAATTACTAAATCAGTAGAATAAATAAGCTTCATTTGCCATAATATCTTTTCGTCTTTCTGAAAATTTAGTAACTCTTTTAAATTAACATACAAAATAATTTTAACACTATGTTTATAAATTTAAATGTAGCATGAAAAATATAGCAAATTCCAGTATTATTGAGCACATTTTTGTTTCACATATGAAAACAAAAGCATGGTTTTGTCTTAAACAGTCAACAATGGAAGTAATAAAATAAACCTGGCAGCGGTGGGATTCGAACCCACGCCCCCGAAGAGACTGGTGCCTTAAACCAGCGCCTTAGACCGCTCGGCCACGCTACCGACAGTGTTTCACACACAAACTAGTTTTATGACTTCAATAACAGATTCATTCCCATTTAGAATTGACGATTAGTCCAGATAATTGGTAGCAGAAAAATGATACAGACGGAACTGATGGAAGGAACTCGAAAAGAGAAGGATATCAAAAATTATTTCAAAGTTAATTCAGAAAAACACAGTGCCCTATTTGCTGTGTGCCTCATGGAGCACCATGTGTTACATTCAAATTAATACACAGTAATAGTAATAAATGATGCTCTTGTAAATAATTTTCCTATCAAAATTAAGTGTTTTTAAAACAATAGTTTTCAAAACATCACTCTGTGAATTTTGATACTTTATTAACACTAATAAAGTGAAAAAAATAAGTGAATTTTCAAAAACTAGTACTTTTTTAATCATATTTTTGTTTGATTCATCATAATTCAAATTTTTAAAAACCATGCGTACAGCGGATAGTTTCGAATATTCTGTTTATAAGCCTGGATTAATAAACATTTTTAGAGAAAATTTATACTTTTTATTATTCATGGGGTATTTATTTATTTATTTTTTTGCTTCAAACTTTTAATTCCCATAAACGCATTGCTCTGAAAAATCTAAAAAGAAAGTACTGTTTACAACGATATTTCGGCCCAACCAAAGTGTACGGTACGGCGCCAAACTTGAATTTTTTGGCAATAAATCGGTAAACGTGGTAACCCAATGGCGGACGGTGACATGGTAAATATGGTAACATGGCGGACGCTTGGCGAGTTTCCAATGATTTGGAGCCAGCTTGGCGAGGATATACCGTACACTTTGGTTTTACCGATATTTCTTATCATTTCTTTGAATATCAGTATTCGTCATCTTAAGATAACGAACTAATACAGGTTGCTTACTTTATTTAGCATCCGACGTCGACGATTCCGTACTGTAGTGGTTATCACCTTTACACGCGAAAGGTCCCTGGTTCGATGCCGTGTCGAACCACATCGGTGGGTTTTTGTTTTTCGCAACAATTAGTGCTATACAGGGTTGCCATATTGGCCTTTTTAAGGCCAACTTTTCGAAATTTGGCCTTTTTTCAAAGCGGTTGGCCTTAAGAATTTTTATTTGGCCTTAAATTCATTTTTGGCCTTTTTTGGCTTTATTTTCATTCATGATTTTTAGAACTGCTTTTTACAACTATTTCTACTGTTTTTTTATATAAAATTTTTATATTTTAAAATAATATTTAGAACGGATTCGATCTGGATATTAGGTGAATAATATCGAAACTGAAAATAGAACATTCTTGAAAATTTTATCGCTTATTTGAAACGCTTATTACGAGTCTGAAATCAATTTTATTTATACTAATGGAATAAACTTTTTATACTATTTATTATTTATCTTGAGTACGGAATCACTTTTCATCTATTATGACAAAACTGAAAAATAACCTTGCATACATTCGTTCACTCATGAGATAATATACTAGGTTCAGCTATTTCATTTAGCCATCACTTTTCATTGTAAAGCTGTTTATGGTGTGGTTAAAATTTTTTCACTTCAATATTGTTTCATTAATAGAGTCTTGATCATACGTGTCATTCCAAAATGATTCGCTTTTATAAAATAAGGCATTTTCTGATCATAAATTTAGCGAAAAATAAGTACTTCATTCAGTTTTTCAAATTTGGCCTTTTTTGGCCTTATTTTTAAGAAGGTTTGGCCTTATTTTGACATTTTGATCTGGCAACCCTGGTGCTATATCTCAACCTGCGTCACATTACATATGGTGGCTAGGTAAGAAAATAGGCATAATGGCTATTAAATAAGCTCCATTAAATCAAACAGAAATAATGTTTTATTTGGAATCGCATGCAGGATTAGATTTCATTAGATGAAATGATTCTCCACGTAGATTTTGATACACTGATTTAACACCGCAGATGAAATTAGGATTTGTAGGGCCATAGCAGGGTCGGATTTAGTCATTGAACCGCGCGCGCGTTCCGTGCAAAAATAAAAAATTGCGCTCCTATGGAACTACAATGTAAGCATTCTAAAAAAAGATATATGTTTTTTTTTGTTTTTTTTTACATTTTTTAGCGAAAGTCCAATAAACAACAGTGTAACTCAGTAATTGACAAAAATTCTTATAATATTTTTTCACTTAAAATACTTCTTTTTAGAAAAATAGTTTACAGTAGTATAATTCAGACGAATTTTTTTTTTACGAACTTTTTAGTTCAGAGAATTCTCTAATTAATTCAAAAGCACCTAAACAGCTAATCAGTTCATATTCAATTCCTAATATAGTGAGGTCTGACAATCTTGTTTGAGATGTTGTTCGAAAATAGTTCTTGGTTATTTTTAGTTTGTAAAAACTACATTCCCCGGATGCAACACTTATTGGAAGAGGTAGTAAAATTCTTAGAGCAATGCTAAAGTTTGGAGCAAAATTCACACAGGCATTGCCTTTTATATATATAGATTACTGGAGTAGTGCCTTGAAAGTTTTGTGATCATTAATTAGTACATAAAATTAGATTGTTTTATTGTTTTTTAGAATTTTTCCAGAAGCTTTTCTATTTAATTCAGAAACTCCGTTACGATTTTTTTCTCATTTTGTTTTGACAATTTTGCGCCTCTAGATTTTTTTTACTCCGTCCCGGGGCACGGACTAACGGAGTGTTCGTCCGGCCCTGGCCAATTTCATTACACTCGTCCCTCTCATACAGCAGGTCGTGCCCTCTGTTGGGAAGACCGTCCCCCCCCCCGGGCGGGCAAACTCTAGCGCCATTCTTGCTCACAAGGTTCACAATTCCAGATTTTTTCACGTTTGTCAGCAAAAATAGTGAAGACAATCATACTGACTTAAAATATTTCATTAAGTCTGTAACATAACTATTTCAAATTTAA
>BGPR01026312.1:0-21626 GCA_013235015.1 Araneus ventricosus | reverse complement strand
ATGCATAGATTTTTAGTCGAATAAATAAAAAGAATTCAAGGTGAATCGTCAGGAATTTCATTAAATTTAAATTCAGTTCTAATTCTTAAGGAATTAAATAAACAAATCGGTATATAAATAAATGATTTGAACTGCTGAAGCGAGTTTATTTTTACATAGACATTTGGTTTTTAAAAATGTTTTTAGAGCGACCTGAAACTTGTAACTAATGAAAACCTATCATCACTTCGATAAGTAGGAAGTAAAAGAAAGTTCACGCGCTGCTGAATTTCGGCACTGAACTAAGCAATCGTGAAAAGGGCGCTAATTGCGCTAACTTGATGTATGGACAGTCAAATAAGTTAAAAAGAAGGGGAAAGGAGAGAGGATTGTGGATTGTGATAACTTAAATATTCAGTTAAGGTCCATCCAAAAAAGTTATTTGAATATGCAAAACGCACCATTGGTGAAAGTTGTATTTTTTGATTATGTTTTTTAAAATGTGATGAGTTTTTTTTTTTTTAACGTTTGAAATATCGATTTTTTTTTCTTGGAAACATCTTGGTAAAATAATGTTGCGAACAAAACATTTAGTAGCTCATTTTCTGCAATACTGCGTTTCACATGTTATGCGGAGTACTGATTCAATGAAAAATTGAATGATAAGCTAAGGAGTTTCTTCTCTCTTAAGTTTTCGAATTTTTGACCACCCCCCCCCCCAACAGACGATTCCCAGATTCCGTTCAAAATTGTATCACCACATTTTGCGACCATGAATATACATAGTACAATGTATGCCTTAGAATTGATTCGCAAATACGCATTTCATTGTTTTCAAGCCAGAATGAATATGCCACTAGGACTAATTCAATTATTCGCATGAAAATATGCATTGTACTTGATTCTCGCTGTTTTTTTTTTTTTTTACTTCTCAAAGGGAGATTTCTGAAAATAAATTAGATAATTTACATACCACCCGTTCTATTTAACTATGATTAAATTTGATTTACTAGAATCAATCTTAGCATGTTTTCATTTGATAAAAGACAAACATTTATTTCCAGTTTGATCCACTGTTCTTTTGAAAAGCCACGGAAAGCAATTCCCTTCCCATTGCCCTTTCTTGCATATAAGTTTTTTTTCTTTAATTAAAACATATCCAATTTTCAAGCAATTTGTCTCAACCTGCGGAAAATTCCTCTCAGAAAGACAGATCGAGAAAGCGAAATTTTTTTGTTTGTATGTATTACAGGAGGGGGGACACCGATTAACCTGTCACCGTTTGCTTCGAAGTATATTACTCCATCTGACACGTTTCTGATGATTTCACTTTTCGATCATCTTCTAAATCATGTCCGGTATTCCCATCCCACACCCACAACTTTTCCCTTCCGCTTCCCCCCGCTGAAAAAAAACGTTGACAGTCGGCAACCCTAAGCGAGCTTGGCGACAAAAAAGAAGATATGAAAGATTTCACATGAACACGCAGAGTAAAAGTTGTCATACCGCGCATGCTTGAATGCCAAAATACGTCATTCGAAAATTTTCCCTTCAACTGCTTAACATGCAATAATACAGACACTGTATTTTAAAAATAGAAACATCGTTTATTTGTTCTGATCGAAGTTAAATTACTTTTTTTATATTCTGGATTTTCTTTCTGCTAGTGTGGGAACTATCTAGAATTAATTAGGAATTTTGGAAGAAAGAAAATGTTTGTTCCCGTTAAAAATCAAGCTGGGATCAATTTTTTAAAGCAAAACATAATGAAAGTACAGCAGAGCAAATGTCTACATTTACCAATACAGCTAAACATATTTATTTTATAAAAATATTTTAATTATATTGGTTTATTTCTGATTAATATAAATTAAGAAATTGATGGGAGACACAGAATCGGAACAGTTATTACGATAGGAAAAAACAACTTAGAAACAGTAAATTGTATCGCCAGAACATTCCTTGAGTTTGTAAAAGAATAAATATCATGACTTTTTTTTATTTTAGCTGATCTTTGCCCAAATAAATCCTTCTGCGATGTTCTTTAATACTTGGAAATATTTTCCTTAATTGTAGTAACTGATGTTAATTCGATGACGAATATAGTTTTTATAAAAATAACATTATTTTTAGATATTTGTGTTCCGTAAGAACTTTGCTGGAAATTCTGAAGCAAGGGAAAAAAAAAAAAAAAAAAAAAAAAAAAAACCAGCAACGTTTCGAGCGAAACTGATGTCTGAAAACTCTCATTGATATTTATTGTATACTAGCTGTAATATACATAGGAGCATATGGGGTCTATTTATGACACAGTTTCATCCTTAGGGAAAAAAAGAATAATAAAGAAGAACTTTTAAAATTTGTCGTAGGACAAAGGTAACAGTACAGTAAAACTTCGATTATCCTTCACCGTCTGGCACAGGGCTGTGACGGATAACAGAAATGTGATTTCACTGCCGGATTGGGAGGAAAATGAAAATAAAATATTTTAAAAGCGAATATCACATGCATATTATATTCAATTTTGCAAAACCATCAATATAAACTTCAATATATAAAAGTAGTAATGAACAGAACTGACGGATTAGTTTTTTTAGTCGATAATGGATAGCAGAAACTGACGGTTAACCTAGTGACTGTTTATCGAAGTTTTACTGTATACTACACTTCATAGACAGAGAGCTAGGAAACACAATTTTGTGCGCAGCAATGTTCTGACTGAATCTTCATCAAGCAAATAAGAGAAAAAACTTGTCAACAAAATTTGCTGTGGCTGGCTTAAGTTAATTTCTTAAAAGTGATACTATATAGAAAGTTAAATTTGAACATACGTCAAGTAAGGACTTGTCGTGTTTAGCTCAAGATTTTATCAATATGCATTTATGATACGCACAGCTCTGAAAAAAAAGCAGGTTTTATGGTGAGATCTGATAATTAATTTTTCATCGTTAAGAGTTTTTTTATTTGAAAATTATTTAATTCATATAAAAATATAAAATTTATCTATAAAATTTCTCATTTAATAAGCTAAATAATAACCGATTTAATCCTGCCTTAATGATATATAAATAACATTCTAGATAAGAATAGAAGCTCAATGGGACGCACGCGAACGAATAAATTAACGTCAAATGCTACATTCGTTTTCCCGCAGCGCTTACTTTGCACAACCATTCGTCCTCTTAACACACCTTGGCGCACCTGTTGATGGAGCTTGGCGACAAAATGGTAGAACAACAACAACAATAAAAAGAACTCTAAAACTTTTTCTTCCCCCCTTTTCCCCATTAGGGCAAACCTGTGCCTGTCTCGCTAAAGCCAGTTCACAGCAGTTTAGCGGTATACATCTGAGTGGCGAGAGTCCACGTTTCGTGTGATTTGCAGTTAATCGAGTTTAGGGGGAAAAACACATTGAGAGAAGATCACGTATGGAATACGCTTTGACCAAACATTCTAGCGATGTAATTGGTGCACCTGCAGTTCGCGACGGAGGAATTCTTCACAAACATGTGCTGACAGTAGATTGTGTCTAATACAGCAATATCATGGCTGAAGTTAATAGTACGGATCATCTGGTAAGTAACCTATCACATGGCATATCATATCTTCGAACTTTTTTTTTCGATTTGTCAGTCGAACTGGCCTATGAGAAACGATTTAGGTATCGTTTTTCCAGATCGTATTGACCTTGATTTGATCCAGAAATTGATGCTTTGATCACGTTCTAGGTTATTATTTTGCGGATGACAATCGGAGTGGTTTTTTCCTCTACATTTTACAAATTTTCGAGTGACGTTTTCTCCCTTGTGTTTTTCACTTTTCATTTGTGAAATTAATATAATTTTAATAAGATCTTAATTGCATTAATCTTCTTCCAACTGAATATTTATAGTAAGTAGGAATTTTATTAATTGAAAATAATGCTGGCAATCATACGATTATTAATAACAGCATACTGAGCATGAAAATCAATTACAAATTTTAAAATAAGTCAACTGATTGCAAAAGCTAACACTTCATTTTTAATGTATCAAAATGTACCATAGTTATTTTAGAATAGAAAAATTTAACTAGAATTAGTTTTTGTTATATGGGGCAGTTTTAAATAGGTTTCCGTTTTGTTTCGCCACCAAAATACCACGTACATTTATAATGTGAAAACATTTTAATTCCACAGATTTATGTATATCTATATATCGAATAATATTATAGGAAATCTGAAACATTTTATTGAAAGTATAGGCAAAAATATTATTTAAATTAGTTTACTCACCGTTTTTTTCCTTCTCTCCTCTGATAAGTTTTAAAAGAAAGTCAGAAGAAAATATTTGTAGCTAATGTTGTTGCTAATGGTTTTTGCGGCAGACGATTTTTACTGCCGTTTCCAGTTCAATTCTAGAATATAATTATTCTAAGTTAGAATTTTACATGAAAGATATTAAATATTCTGTTATTTTGGAGCCGGGTGCCCTCTAAAATTAAATTTAAAAAATGCAAATTTGCTTAATATTTTGTAGATGTTTAATTTCTGTTCTATAATTAACTTAATGGCTTTTTAGGATGACATAAAATCCTTCTTATCCTCATCAAAAGTGCTAAAGGCATTTTTCAAATAATTAAAGAGATTTAGAAACTAATTTTTCAGTATTATTATTATTATTATATAGTATTTTCAGATTTACTATGATATTAATTTTAGAAAAAAAATTAGCACTATAATTTTCAAGAATCATTATTAATATTCTTCTCCATTTTCTCTATATGTATTAATTAAAAAATTACATGTTCACAAAAATTAAAAAGGAATATCGAGTGGTAAGTGTTTTGCTAAATCTTATAGAATTCATCTTTTTCTTAAAACAAAAAAATTCTGCAATAATAAAAGAATATCATAAATCCATTTTATAAAATGGTTGGAATTTCTCAATGCGACATTGCACTTGATTAAAATCATTGTAAGTACTGTGTTATTATTATTGTTATTTATTTCAAATTTTTCAACATTCATAACAAATTTTTAAATCGATGTGATTCAGGAAAAATGATTGAGATTATTATATTCAGAAAAAATGATACTTTATAAATAAAAAAAAAATAACGCTTTTTATGTTGTCCTCATAGCTTCACTAAACTAAACTAAAACTAAGTTCATTTAAGAATTATGAATGTTTCAATCTAAACTATTTTATGTCTCATGTGTAATCTCTTGATACTCTAGAATTAAATGTCAGAAAAGAGTCTAAAAAAAAAAAACCCCGACAAAAATATAGTTGAATAATTAATTCTAAGATAAATGATGTTTCTCATGTTATCTTAAGCCTAAAAGACGTTTTTATTCTTAAATATTTGCTTTACTTAAATTAAGAAAAGTTATTTATCTCCTCTCCGGCTTCATTTTACTAATAACAAGAAAAAAAAAATTATAAAACAATTTTTATTTGTAGAGTTTGAAATATGAAACATGTTGCTTTTTTATTCTGCTTAGCGAGATTTTCCGCCATTTTACTGTAAAGATTTTACTCTTTTAGATGGGTATTATAAGTATTTGCTTTAATTTTTATCGTTTTTTAAAATTTTCCAGAGTATATTGATATCTATTGTCGCGATTTGTTGCACATGAGTTCTTTAGAGTTTAAAGAAAGGCATTGTTCTACAGTATATTTCCCGTTATTTAAAATGCGAATAATTTCTTTTTCTTAATCAAATTTCCAAATTAAACAATTCCGTTATGAATTTATTGTTCTCCAAAAAAAATGTATCCGCAGAATGATTTTATTTTACGGACCTGTAGATTATTTTGTAAAATAATAATAAACTTAATAGTATTTTGATGAAACATCTTTTGAAATCTGAAATTAGAATCAACTATGGGATATTTCTCTCAGCAAAATATTTTAGTTACTTTATGTTACTTGTATGTTTAATGGGTGTTTATTTTTTTAAAATGGCTGATAAAATCATAACAAATTCACATTTAAAAAAATATATATAGTGTTTACTGTTTCTGTTGCTATTGCGTTTTATTTGTCATATTGAATAGATGTAACGAAATGTCCGTTGTCCATGTTCTTGAATATTCATTTATTCGTTTCATCTTACCCAGTAAGAATACATCTCCGTTGCTATGGCAACTTGTGAAAGGAAGTTGTTATGGCAACCAATAGTTTTATACAGAAGAATTCTGTTCAGCAAGATGATCTATACAGATTGCAAAACGCATAGCTTTATAAAATTTTGCTCGTTTGTTTTTATCATTTTTTTTATATTTTAGTTTATTTTTATTGTATTTTATAATAAATTAGATAACACATAACTCACCATTCAAGAGTAATCTTTCAAATTTTTCTGAGTATAAATTCAGTCTAATCAAATTTTCTTATTCCTTACGAATGTTCAATCCGTTAGTAGTTTAAATAAATTTTCAAATAATCAGCGATCAGTGAACTTGGGGTACACACACATCAAATTTACGATTTATCTTTGGAATTGTTTGTACAATAAATAAATGAATAAAAAAACGTTTTTTAAAGCATTAGCAAAGCCGGATCATCGGTTGCCACTGGTGACTCAAAAACTGAAATCAGTCTTTAATCCGCTTTGCAAGTCGATTGTCGTTTGTGAAAACGTGGAATTTGAAATGGAACTCGCCATGCGCAGAGTGAGGTTTTCAAGCATGAACTGCTGCCTACAGCTGCAGTCAAAACAATACCGGCCGATCTGTAACTCAAAAACGTTAACTGGAATTGCTAAAAAGCGAAATAAACGAGGTCACTCACAGCCGGCAAATTCAGAAAAGCTTTTGGATTTGACCGACAAAGGCTTAATAATAAACATCTTTTTTTTACACCGTTTAAAATAGGCTGAGAGAGAGAGAGCTCTTGTAACTGTTACTCCACTATCTTTTGTTTTGCCTTTATTAATGTTTCATGTTTGCTGTTTTCTCATTTATACATTTTTCTGGATTTGCAAACTAATGGGAATTTATTTATTCAATTTATTTATTAGTTTTGAGTAAGTTGTAAATTTTTTATAATTAAATCCTTTCAGCACTCTGAAATACGCTCAGTTGTCACTATAGCGGTAAATGTATATAAGCGAATGGTATTGTTTTTCGTGACAAATTATCTCAGTATTTTAACCTTCATAGTTTAATATTGGTACCTAAATTTATTTTATTTTGTACAATTCTTATCTGGTATTGCCGTGTTTTGGATGGGCTGAGAGTGTTTGGCCAATAAATTTATCAAATCCCATTTTTAATAATATTTGACATATCTAAATGAAGCTCATATTTAAATCTGATATTTCTCCAATATAACTAGAGTAGCTACGCAAATTATAATAACACAATCATTTTAATATTAAATAGAATAGAAAACGAGTCCTCTTTTTTAGTAGTTTTACGTGTGTTCCACCTCTGTTTTAATAGTACAATGAAAGAAGTCCATTGCTTATTGGAATTTATCTAAATATTCTTTTTAAACCAATGCCGATGAAATTGTGACATTGATTTTGCTGAAATAATCTGTTGATTATCGTGGTACAAGACTCGGACTTTCATGAACGCTGTATTAAATTTTCAAATGTGATTTCTAATTGCCTTTTATTTCTTATTTCAACTTTTAACTCTAGGATTGTGCTAACAAGTTGTTACTTTTAGAGGCATTCTTATTTAAACTTGGGTGTTTTCTTGAAAAAATTTCTATTTTATTTATTTATAACAATCATTTGCTGTGAAGTTTCATCACTTCACCAGTCCTAAAATTTAGGAGAAAATTTGATGACAAACTCGTACTTTATAAGACGACTGTCTGACTTTTAAAAATTTCACCCATATTCTCACATTGACCGAGCCGAGATACATTGAACCAAGAATGCAAGTCTGCAGTAAGCATCAACTTTTTACCTTTATCTGCCATTGAGCACAAATGCATTACCTAGAGTAGAATTATAAACACTTTTATTTTATATGAAATTTCAATAAGGCTGTGCTCTTGGTTATAGTTATCCCATTAGTAATGCTGTACATGGGCTGTGCTAATAATAGTACTTCTGAAGCATCCATTGAAAATTTAATGAATTAACTAACTTCATTAATTAAAAAAATATTCTTTTTATGCCAGCAAGAGAGAATAAAAATAATTTCCAGTTTGTAATTTTTGAAGTTATTTCCTTGATAAATTATTCATTCAGCAGCATTTAAATTACTACGAATTTAATCCTTTTCGGAAATATCCATTTTAGGTTTGAAAAGTCATATGTATTATGTGCATTTTTTTTCTGTCTTAAAGTGAAGAAAAAATATGATAATAAATATGAAGGGAATGGCTATTGCTTTTTTCATGTTTCAATACTTTCTTATTTTACTTGTTTACAAATTCTCCAGTTTTATTGTTCAAAATTGCTCACGAATCGTTCGCAAAACAATATGCTATCAATAAAAAAAGTTTCACATCATACATAAATGTCTTAAAGTTCAAATTCCGAAATCTGGGAAGATTCAGTAAAAATCGATGAAACTTATTCAAATTAAAGTACGTGGCATTGTCATATTCTGTCCGAAAACTACCTATATATTTTAACCGTCACTTTTAGGGGTAAAAGGAGGAAATGTTTGATATATTGACACTGAAATGTGAAATATAAATGACATGTTTGATTTCATTGTTGGCTGTTAGATTTACTTGTTTCCAATTGTACAATATCTTTCTTTCTTTTATTTTTAGAAAGTCAATAAGCTGGAGTTGTAGTTTCTCATTTAAATATGAAATGAAATAATAATAATAAAAGAGAAAAACGGGCTTCAATTATTGTAGAAGAACAGTTTTCATTTTTAGGATTCTATCGTTAATATTGTTTCGGCATTCCGCTTTACCCTTTCGAGACTGACGGGACATCCAAGTACATTCAAATGAATGCAAGTTTTAAAAAAAATAGTCGCGAAAGGGTTAAAATTAAGGAATTTTGATAAGAAATGTACATGATTTTTTCCCCTTTCGTCTCTATGCAACGAAAAGTCTTAAAAAACAGTCAACAGGATTATTTTCTTCTCGACTTTTTCTTATACTTATACTAATACAATATAGCACGTTTTGTGCTTCGTGATATAGTGAAGAAACCCGAGCATGCATTTTGGAAGTTTTCTTTTTGACTGATTGGGTCCAACATTTGATATAATTCTACAACTTTGGTGGCAAGATCACATAACGAATTTTATTTATCCAGGTCGTGACATAAGCACGAATAGAAAGACGACTGACGGTGAGTCCGCTGACGGATTTAGTCCTAAATTGGATATTGAACTACGATTCCGACGATGAAACCATATGCCGAAATTAGTGGCGTTTTTGAGTTATCGTGTTCACAGTCAGGCACTTTTTTTTTTTTTTTTTTTGTCAAACTGTGAGATTCATTATCTCGAGGTCGAGCTCTTGACGATTACATTTTCTCTCTGTATAATACTTGGTTTACGAGTTAGTAAAAAAGCGTGTTAAAAGCTGTGTATATATAATATTTCTTCCGAATTTCATTTCAATGCTATTTTAAAAATCGATATGGTTATATGTATATAAACTATGAAAGTAAGTCAAAGATATTTTGTAAATAATAACAATTCAGATTTTAGCGTAGGAGCTAAATCCCAGGAATTCTCTTAAAAACCATCCAATATATTTAGATACTTTACAAATCGATTCCAAACATTTATATTGTTTAAATAAAATGTTTGGTTTTCTTTAAAAAAGTGACTCAATTTTCTAGTTGTTGGGACTACTGTAAATAATAATAATCCGTGTCAGGGTCTGACATAATACTAAAGTATTTATTTTATTCGAAAATTCTTTTCTTTTTTTGAAAAGTTTCGAAAATGTTGAATAATTATAGCTCTCTGTCGTTTACATTATAAATAAACATTCTTTATTTGCATGAAGCACGGTAAATTTCGTACACTTGCAGAATTCTGATTTATTTATGTTTAGGAAATTTAATGTTCCTGGTATTTAGAAATTCTGCGCATTTTTTCTTAATTTAAAGGCTGTTTCTTTTAAAATACTCATGCATTAGTAAAAGTAATTTTCTTTAGAAAGGTATTTGCTTTTCAACCATTATTATTATTATTTTATTTTTTAAAGACAATATTAAAAATTTCTTGACTTTTGAGTTGTCAGAATAAAATATTTTTATTTTGTTGTATCTTATTTCAAGATAATTACAGGGGATCAGAATTTTAATCATTCATGAAATTAATATATATTTTTTCCCTTGGTATGCTATACTTCGTTCCAGTTATGAAATATCATAGAATGAAGTAAAATTAATAATTTCAATGAACGACGAACGAGTATACAATTTTAATTTCAATCCCCCCCCCCCCCCCAAAGATAACAGAAATAAGGTTATATTTGATAATAAGATTATACTTGAGAATGGCTTCAACATTATGGCTAAATAATTTTTTAATGTAACAGATGTGTAATTGACCTACCTTTTTTTGAGATATTTTGTTCTTTTATATTATTTATTTACTTTGCACTCAATCAGTATTTTTTTAAAAAAATTTTTTGTTGAAAACTCACATAGAGAAAATTTTGTATTTAATTAAGTAGTAGTTTTAGTAATATAATGTTAGCATAATAGGCTATTAATATGGAACGCCTTAATGAACAAATTTATGTCATTTTTTTTTATTTTTATAAATAGGACCTAAAAAGTAAGGAAGCATTCCCAGTAGGTTAAAGTGCTGTGAACTTCCAATAAAAAAAAAGTCACATGAAACCCCGAATATTTTTTAGAAACTACCTTTCTTAAAAATAAATCTAAGAAGGCTTTTTTTTTTTTTTTATAAAGACAAATGTGGAGGTGAAGGAAACGCAGCTTGTACTATCTACGATCTGCACAAATCAACACAACATTACTCGTCAACGCCTAATGTTATCCAGAATCATATATTCTGTCGCTGTGTTTTTAATTTACTTGAATCTTAAACTGTAGCATTAACTTAACATTTACCAAGTTTTTTAATCAGAAAGTCTAACTAGAAATAGATCTGTGAATCAAATGGGTAGAAATGCATCATAATTTGCAGATTTTCTCATAGTTCGATATCCAAAATTTTTCTTTGACTCTTATTTTCTGAATTGCTTCAACTTGAATCAGTTGCTTAGCATGCAACTTAGGATATTATTTAAACATGGGAGTTCAATCTTGTCTGATGACTTTAAATAGAATCCTGTTATTTTACGAGATGTTTTTTAATTAATTAATTAATTATTTTTATTTTTAATATCTCGTTGGAAGAAATATCTCTCTCTCTATATAAGAGGAAAGTATGTGTATTTGTTTGTTCGTTTTTTGTTTCTTTAAGCATGTCCACACCGTTGGACTTCCGACGACCAAATTTGGCACAGTGATGGATTATTACAAGAGGGAGCTAACGCCGTAAAAATTATTTTAAAATTCGAATTAGATTTTTAGTTATTTAATTAAACAAAGAAAAATTAAGATATTTTTGAGCCAATAACTTCTGAGATACTTACGGTACGAAAATTATTTTTACATCACCGTAAAGAGCAAAAAATTATCTTTTTAATGATACCAATTTAATTATTGTACAATTTTTTCTCTAACTGTAATTAACGTTTCAAAATTCATTTTAATATCAAATTGCAACAATGCTTCTGTTGTTATAAAATAAAATTCAATCTAATTTATTGTTTCATCAAGTCCTTTATTTACGTGTTACCACTGTTGAAACTAAGAAAATACTGCTTCTTTTGGTCGAGGTAGACTTCTTACTTCCGCTGTTATTTCGTAGCATGCAATTAACTTCCGTTTTTATTTCGCAGCTTTTAATATGCTCTCAAATATTCAATGACTTTAGTTTAGTTACTACGCGATGTTTCGTCTAAATTTCACAAATTTTTTAATGACCCTAATCAGTGTGCAGTGGAGTATTTGAGTGTCTATTCATTTTTATATTTTCTACATTTTAAAAGTTTGTTTCTGTCATGGCAACGTTGTTTAAAAAGAATAGAAAAATGCTTTTTCATATTTGAGTTCCAGTTTGACTTGATTTATAGTATTGATAGAGAGTATTTATATTTAGTTTATAGAGTAGCAAACACATCCTTAGAGTGGTATACAAATAATAATTTACAAAGAATTTCAAACATCCGGATAGGTTTTGAAAAATTGGGAAAATTGAATTAAAATCATGCCTCCAAAGAAATGGGATTCCTTTGGTAAATCTTCAGTTGGGTAAAAAAGGACCATTCATTTAAACCATACTGTTATAAGATGATAAAAAGGCTATATTTGAAAAGTTTTAACTTAACAAGAAAGGATTCAAAGAAGATTTACGTTTTTGGCGGAAAGTTGGTGACAATATTTTCAGGGGGGAAAAAGCAGGAGGCCGGTATATG
The DNA here is from genome assembly GCA_013235015.1 of Araneus ventricosus. Taxonomy (NCBI): domain Eukaryota; kingdom Metazoa; phylum Arthropoda; class Arachnida; order Araneae; family Araneidae; genus Araneus; species Araneus ventricosus. Next base: position 9,228 of record BGPR01026312.1, on the reverse strand, counting down.
AAAAAATATGGATCCCGAGCAACGCCGGGCTTTCAGCTAGTTTATAATAAAACTGTAAATCTGTTTATTAACAATGAGATGGGTTCCATGACATCTTTAAAAAAGAATAAAGGAAAATAGTGACTATAAAACTTCGTTTCAAGCAAACGTTTATTGGATTCCAGGAAAATATCTTGAGTTTTCAATAAGAAGAGTATTGATTTTCTTGTTAGGAATGCTTACAATGTAATGAGATTTGACTCCAAACCTAGCATTCTTGATGATATAATTATTCATTACTCTGAAAAAAAGGTACGGTATGAATTATGGGTCTCACAACCACGAAATATGAGGATGTCAGAACATTTTTCATCTTTCTGCTAAAGATTCCATTGAATTTTGAACCTGTCTTTTACATTCATCACTTTTAATCAATGGTCACAAATCAAGAAAAAAGTTGGGTAACTCGGATCTAGTATATGCATTTGACTTTTAATAGAAATGTATTATTAAAACAAACCGTATCTCATAAAAGTGTTATTGATGTAAGACTTAAAATGTAGTGTTTTATTGAAAAATAAAAATAATAATTAAAAATCTAAGTAATGTTAAATTCATTATTTTTTTTCAGTTATTTCGAATAAAAAAACATATAAGGCTAATTATAAAAATTATACATAATTATTATTATTTTGCTTCTTATTCTTCGATAATTTTTCTGTTTTTCTCAATAACACAAATTGAAATTTCTTTATAGTGAAGCCGTTGCTCTCCTAATTTTTCCTTCTTCTTTTTCTATTAAGTTATTGCTTAATAGATAAAACCGAAACACTTTATTATCTATTCATATCTATATATTTACCAATTAATGACTTCGAATTTTAACAAGTCATTTTGTATAAAACATAAAATTAAACCAAATCCACGTATTCATTTTGTTTGAAGAATATAACACACACAAATAAATATTCTTATTTTTTATTCATTATTATAAAATTAAACTAATACTAACTACATTAAATAAAGTAGAAATAAAACGAAAACAGTTTAAAAATCACTTTAAATTCTTATATTTGTACAAAAACTAATTGGCTTCAATTTTTTTTTTAAATCAGTGAAGATTATTTAACTAACTAAACAACATTTCTTCCATCGTGTTGAACTGCAAAATTAAATTGGAATGAGAATATAATTTTAAAAATTTATCTTAATTGGATTTCATTCTTTCTAATTTGTGGAGTATCTCAAAATTCTAAAATCTTTTTTATCCATATTTTAGTGGATGCAAAAATTAATATAATACTAAAAGTAAAATATCCTTGTTAAACAAACGAGGATCCCCCTCATCCATTTTGCGTTAACATCCGACAATAGTAAACATCTGAGATTTTATAAAATGAGCACCATTCTAGTCTGAATATTTATTGCTTTAGTTTCTTTTTTGTCCTCGATTTTCAAATGCACCTCACCTAAAAACATCTCCAGATTGTAAAAAAACTAGTAAATAATAAACTAAGCTAATCTCCAGATCAGTTTTGTTTTCTTACGCTCCCATCTGAAATGGAATCGCATTTTTGCATTTCTTTTTCATTCTTCTCATTAGTTCGAGCAAATTTGGTTTTTCTGCGCTCCCTCGTTTCTCTTTTTCTTCATTTCTTCTTGTTTTATTTTCCTAAAGGAAAAGCCTTTTCGCTTTTCACCCATCTGATCCTTTGAACGAAGACATCGGGGAAAAACTTGCTAAAGGATAAAATCGAGCTCTTGTATTTCGTTTTCATTCATTCATATCATTTGATTTCGGAGGAGCCGAATTGAGGTCACGGCTATAGACACCTGTTGCGTTGCTCCGCCGGTGTTGCAGACGACCTTTTAAGGTTAGGGATTCACAGGAATGTGGTAGTCTTTTTTTCCCCTTCTTATTGCTTTCCACACCATACACCAACACTGAAAAAAAAAAATGAAAGAAATACTAGATTACTCATCTGGCCTGATGATGCGTTGACATAAAAATAGAACTATTAATTGCATGTTTTATGAATTTTTCCCCCTAACCGGGTATATAATGAAACTGCAGTTTTTTCCAAGCAGCTTAATCAGAATTTGTATTTGATTGTCTTCCTTCAAGTAATACACACATCTTTTTCTGTTTGATTAGAATAATGTAGTATTTTCATATTATATTAAAGCTAATTTTCTGTAATCTGGATATGATCATTGCTGTTCGTATCTTTAATGAGTGACAAGTTACGTTAAGAGTGTTAGGAGAGACCTGCTTCATATTGCTCACGAGAGATACAGAAGGTAAGAAATCTATCGTTAACGGAATCCGTTCTCATGTGATGCCCTTTAAAATCAACTTTGAAATCTATAGCGCATCTTGCAAGAGGAAAAACGATGAGAAGTCAATTAGACGTTAGATGGCATGTGCTTGTTTAGTGTATAAACTTTCGTATTTAATTCAATTTAATGTGACATTTACTGTAAAGTAGACCGACCACTTTTGGTCTCATTTTAAACGTTACAACTAAGACAAGATGAGTGAAAACTGAAGAAAGCAGTAAAATTTCGAAAAGTAATTTAGTCATTTTATTGCTTAGTATCTTTCCAGGGCACATTTTCAGAAAATATCTTTTGTAGAGTTGTAATTGCACGGGTAAGGAAAATAGTCATTCGTGCCCTTTTATAAATTATAGGACCCAACGTCGTAGGGAATATCGATATTTTATGAAATAAATAACTAATAGCAGTGGCGAATCTAGGATTCGGGTTTGGGGGGGGGGCGAGGTGATAAAAACTTTGTATCGTCGTGATGAATGTCAAACCTCAAGGCTAAAGTAAACCAAAACTCTTTAACTTTACAGACTTGACTTGACAATAAAAATGATAAAAAACAAAACAATACTTTCGATAATTTAATAAAAATTACAATCAAATAACTATCCAAAAAATGTCTTCGAGAACGTCAAAGCTACAAGTAGGAAAATTTTCGAGCCTGTCAAGCCAGAAAGTAATATTGAAACGTTTTTATTATTTTTTAAAAAGAGGAAAATTAAGAAAAAACAGTTGTAATGATATTAAATAAAATCAAGAATTCTGGCTTCGCTCTGGGGGGCTTTAGCCCGATAGTCCTCCCCCCCCCGGATTCACCACTGACTAATAGCAGCTTTTAGCTATACGAGTTATGTTTAGTGACTTATTATCTAAAGCTCTGGCATTTTTTAAAAGTAATGCTGTATATATTTTTCTCTCTTTTTGGTATGACACAAATCTGAGGAAGAGTTTTTATAACATGCTTTTTTCTAACTTTTTATTTCCATACTTTATTTTTATAAATATAAATTTAGAAGCCATTTTAAAGCAATTAAAAGCGAACAGCATTTTCTGTTATCGCTAATAGTTGATGTAATTTATTAATACATGTCTAAATATTTAATTAATTAAATAATTATTTTTTTTAAATATGCATTTCATTTCAAACTATTGTTTTAAAATATCTCGTTTTTGTTGATCTTTTGTTGTGAATTGAAAGAATCAGAATTTTAAATATTATTTTCTTTTAAGAATGCTTCTTTTTAAAAATATAGCATGTGGCAACCATTTTAGTAAGAGTATTCTAATACTTTTTTTCTTAATAAAACGAGCGAAGTGTGCGCTTTCATCGAATTCCTCGTTCTTCATTAAATTTTTTCCAACTAAAAGACTTTTCTTATTCCGGTTCTTTTCGCACTGGTGTGTTTCAGAATAATTCTGATTGGCATTCAAATTATATAGTATTGTACTAAAGGGGGGGGGGGGCGAAGCAACAAACAAGCAATAATCGATGGAGAGTTTTCATTCAAGTGTTTTAAAAGTAGACTCAAGTTTGAAAGTTCATTTTAAACATAAAGAGCTTTGAAAGTTATAAAACCTTTAAGAGGGCCCATTTGAAAAGTTTAATAGTTATTTATAAAAGTTTATTTATGTTTATTCATAACACCTCATTTAGTAAGAGGTATGACTTGATTTTATTTTTAAAAAAGTCCTTACTATTTAATCAAGTACTTTCATCTCTGTATAAGGCATAGCTTAATATATTTATTTTGCATAATTTCGCCTTAATAAATAATCCGACCTAATGGATTTCGTCTTATCATGAAACTCAACATACAATAAGTTAACATCGACAAAGAAATTACGCATCCAAGTAGAAAAGTATGATAAAATCGAACGATTGCAAATAGTTATGTCAAGGTCCTCTCTTAAAGTATTTTCCAAATCGTGTGGGTGAGCTTAAATCTTGACAGTATCTAGATTCAGGAAAAGCAAATTATGTGATGTGAAGAAAGAATTTTTGCAATCAGCAGCTCTTGCTATATATTCGCTATAGGCAGGTATTAAAAATAATGATAATATTCATGTTTAGTAGAGAAAGCGGCTAGAATTGCGAAAATTCGAAATGAAATTTGAGAGGGAAGCCTAATAAGAAGTGAGGTATAACCGACAAACTTTTAGTACTCTATTTAGCGCCAGAAATGGATAATTCTTTAAGATAAATACACGAAATATTTTTATAGAAGATATGTAATAAAAACAAGTTGAAACAGTATTTAGGTTTTTAAACTGGCTTGGTCTTGTATTAGTCGATAAAATATACTCATGGAAAACACTAAATATTAGTTTATTTAAGGCGATATTAATCTTTAGAATTTGGAAGGACCCAGCCTTCTTAGATTTTCAGTTCCTCAAAGAATATTCATTTTAAAAATTGCTATGTATGATTAACTACCAGCATTTATAAAAGTTTAATTTTCTAGTCTTGCATTTGAAAAACTAGTATAGCCTCTTTTTTGCAACAGTCCCACACAAATTATTTTCACACATTTTAGTTTCGTAGACGTGTTCAAGCAAAGCATTGGCGGTCTCACCATCGGCTAGAAGTAAAATATCCACCAGAATAGCAATTTTAAGAGAATTGTTGATTGAATTATCCCTGTGGGTTTATGCCTTAGTCTACTATTTCAGCGATTCCCAATCTATGGGCCGCGGAACGCTAGTCAAGAGTCGAAGACAGGACAGGAAGGATTAAAAATATAAACTTTATATTTTTAATCCTTTTACAGTAAGCTTTACTAATTACTGACATATACGTTCATATAATATACATATAAATATATGTGTTTGTATTTTTTTAATTGTATATTTAGTTAGTGGGCCTCAAAATGTTTTTTTACACAACAGGTGGTCCACACAACTAAAAAGGTTGGGAACCGCTGTACTATTTTATGAAATTTTCAAGGAATTTATCACAACTCTTCATTTCATTTTACTTACAGGAATTTTTGATAGGAACTTTGTACCTGTGTAAATATTTGATGTGAGTCTGAGGTATTATATATTTTAAATTTCCAAAGAACATTTTCTGAAATTATATATATAAAAAACTATAGATTTTTTTTCTCATGAGGTAGTCAATTGGACACTATGGAATTTACGAAATAACATCTGAGTTCACTCCATTACATAAATCAAATGTTATAAAACAAGAAATAAAAATTAGTAGTCAAGAGATTTGATTCTGTGACCTTTAACTGTATATAGTTGAAAATCTTTTTGCGCACGTGACCCCTTTCTGTCAAAATTTTTATATCTTCCTATCGCTGTCAAAAATTTCTAGATAACATCTATCGAATCAAAATCGCTATAGAACATTTTTCTCTAAACAAAGCCTGTCGAACATTCTTGACTAAAAAGAAAAACACACGACTGGCGTGCCATTTCTTTCGTGGAACTTTTTGCAAGTACGATTTAAGTTAAAAAATTAAATTATGATTTTTTTCTCAACTCAGCTGTTTTATTCTCTTCCGTCGACCGGTTTAGTGTGCGCGGCGGCTGTCTTATGGGTTGAAAGACTTCTTTGTCACCGGGCAGCAATAAATCCCCTCATTTGTAGACGAGCAAGGTCTTTGCTCTTACATGTCTCCAGGGCTTGCTCGGAGCACACCTCTTTTGATTTTTATTTCCACTCGAGCAAATCTTTAAAAATTTTATGGCCTTCGATTACTGCTCCGAACTTATCTTGAGTCCGTCTCTTGTAATTTAACCTTTAACTGCGTCTGATGCTGGTGAAAAAGTATCAGTTCGTGATTACTTCCGATGAGTTTCGATATTTTGTTGTTTATAATCTTATGATAGAGTCATAAAATCTTATAAAATTGTCTTATCTTAAGAAATAAAGTATTAATGATAAGCGAATAAAATTATGAGAGTAAAAGTGCTGTGTGGTGTTTTTCACGTGAAGATCAGCTGAAGAAGAATGTTGCAAGTTCCAAGCATGACCACTGTTTGATAGAGTAAAATGATCTCTTTTAAATAAAAAAATTTCGGTCTAGTTCAACGTACAACAAGTCTGTCTTGGAGGAAAGATCTAATATGGAACGGTCTATTATGCTGATCTTTTGTAGTGGCATGAAGACCTGTTTTAATGTCTTTGATTAAATTTTTTAAAAGGCAGATTGATTTCCTTAGCAATATATTAAAATGCAGCAATTGAAGAAAATTTCGATATGGAAACTATATTTAATGCATTACAAAAAAATTTGTTTTCTGAAATAATATATGTGCAATAATATATTTATACGCAAGCTAATAGATCTTTATTTAGCAGCTTCGCTTTTCGTGGCAAATTTTCAGAGCGCACACGTAGTGTTACTGCATATTCTTTATCCATTTTAGGGGGTGGGAAGAGGGATGGAGAATCTCCGTAGAAACATGTTACTTACTAGTAGCAACAGTCCGTTTTCTCAAACTTTTCGGAATGTTTCTGTCAATATAAATGTTATTTCACGTATCATCATAAATAAAAAAAACATGATACATACTTAAGCTATGTTACTTAACATTGGAATAAAATGGTTAGTAAATAATTTGTTTCTTCTTTAACCAATGGGATTTTATTACTTGCCGTCTTATATTGCAATGGTTTTGAAGGGGGAAGAAAAGACTTTTCCCTACTTACGTAGAATACAAGAAAAAAAAAAGCAGATGAAATAGTTTTACTCTGTTTAAATCATTTTGTTGCTTAAAGAGAAAAGACATAGTGGTCAGAATCGGCAGATTTTCTCTATTTTATGCCTTATCGTTGATCTAGTTTGGCTGTACAACAGGGTCCCAGTTATCCGACAAAACGGGTATTGCCAATGTCGAATAATAGGGAAAGAAAAGAAGGAACACTTTTTATTCAAAATTCTCTATACCATGTATTAATATCTTTCATGATGTGTTGTATTTCAATATAAAAAGAGAAGTTATATAACCAGCAAATTAATAATCTAGAACTATAATAATAAAAAAAATAAAACAATTATAAAATTAAAATGAATCTATATAGACATATTTTCCCCCTCAAGTTTGTGATCGTAAGTTGCCTCCCTGCAAATTGATGTTCTATAGCTTCTATATCAGTCCTTCTCTTGAAAAGCATCACATTCCTACTTGAGGCTTCATCGTGCAGTTCAGGTTAATTCATAAGGTTATTTGATTAGTCTCTATTCCATCCTAACGCGTAATTTTAACATCAGTGACCTCACTTGGGTATTCTACAAGCTCGTCGTCTCTGTCGTTGTTTATAAGTTGAACTATTCCATCCTTCAGTACTTTCCCATTCATGAACAAATTCCACCGAAGCTCCACATCCAAGAATTTGCAACTGCAGGGGGGAAAATGGAATTATCACTGGAGGTTTTCTCTGATTAAAACTCAAAAACACGAAAAAAAAAATTACCAAAACTTAACAGCGATATTCACTACTACACCGGTCTAATCTCCATGGGGTATCTGACAACGCTAACACTAGGCTAGCCGGATTTCACGTGTCTCACTGACCTAAACGCCGCACAAATAGCGAAACAAACACTCGACTTAAAATCGACCAACCTAACGCTGGTGAAATCTGCATTGATCAATTTTTCTATTTAAGATATCGCAATCTCCGCCAAAATGGAATGATGCTTTTTACTTTATTGAGACTGGGATGAATTGGAAGTCTAGTAATTCGAGAAGTCGTATAGGATCAGTGACAAAATATGGAGTATTTCTTATTGTTACTGAGGTAATCCTAAAAAAGCATTAGGTAATTTTACGATAAACATAATTGCATCTTCAAACCCATCTCCGTCCTCCTGAAAGCATGCAACAAAACTTTTTAACATTGTTGGCTAATTCCATTATTCATGATGGCTTTTACAATATTTATTAATAAAATATATTTTCATTAGAAAATACGCATAGAAGATTTCCTCGCGTTTGATGCTTTATATAAAACATTAAAATGATTGATAATTTTTTTGAAATTCCAACTCACTCTTGAAAGTCACTCTTGCTTTAATTCAGGTATAGTATAAGGAATTTTCGTGAGAAGAGTATAATATATTTACTTCAATACCTTTTGTACAGGATTGATCATTCTTGAGGTTCTTTAAAAAGCATTCGTATGTATAGTTCTTTTTTTTGCAAAACATTCTTTATAGTTATTCGAATTTTATCAATATGTCTGAATGTTGTATTTCGTACATCTACTGAAATTAAGAGAAAGGCATACTGCTATGTATAAATATGTTCTAACGTTGGCATAAATGTTTATTTTTTTTTATATGTGTAGTAAGAATATAAATGTATTTCCTAACCGCTTTCGTGTTATAATTAGCGTAGCAATAAGAAATGTGGAATAGCATTCGGAATATTTTGAGAAGAAATGAATAGCAGTGTTTAGTGTGAAGGACGAATATAATCTGAACTACGTAGGTAAGGAAAACATCGTGCATTTGTGATTTTAGGGGCTTTACACAGCTATTACAGCAGAACATCTCTTATTATCGTTATTTATTTATTTATTTTTTTGCTTTCGTTGATGGCAAACGAACTCGTGATCAAAGTGACGAAAGAATCTCCAATGGGTCGCCACGCTGGAATGCTTTATTTCTTCCAATGGTCAGTCACGTTTTAAGGCGGCTTGCTTCTTACGAAAAAGCAGGTGCAATAATCAATTTCCAACTGGTGCCTCCAGCAGGGAAAACGGTCAAATCGGTGATATACGAATAGAAGATTTATATACGTATATGTGATAAATTCAATTTATCCTTGCTTTTAAAATTATCCTTCTCAAGCACTTCTACTTCAAGTGAAAGATAAAGGCACTTCTACTTCAATTGAAAGGTAAAGGTACTTTTACTTCAATTGAAAGATAAAGGCACTTATACTTCAATTGAAAGATAA
>BGPR01026311.1:0-21626 GCA_013235015.1 Araneus ventricosus | reverse complement strand
TATATATATATAGGGAGAGTGTGAACTAATAGGAAATGAAAAAAGCCGTTCAAATTGCATATCCGGTTGAAATTTCAACTGCTATTGTTTATCGGCGACAGTAAATTGCCGCCAAGCGGTTGCTTACTGCATGCTTTCCTTTCGCCTTTGCGCGGTCTACGAAGTGTGTCTAAAGTGTAACACATGCATTTTTCCGAATTTCTTACCCCCTTTCTTGGTTTGACATCTTGATTGATTATCTGGGGAGAGCAACGGTCAGCACGATGAAGACTGATAAGGATGTACTTACTGCAAATTAGGGATGTCACAGGATCCGAAACCCCACTCTCCCCTGTGGTGTGGGGAATTTTAATGCTATTTGCATTGAGGTTATCTTTCAGGAAGATTTGCAGTGTCGGATTTTTTTTTTGCATTGTGTGTGTCGGAATTTGGAATCGCATTCCGGATTAGTTCGGTTGAATGTCAGCCTGGTTTGATGCTATATTATGTTTCAAGTGCTATTCTTTTAATACAATTTATGTGATATAAGATTTTTTTCAATGCCTCAATGCTTTAAAGATCCATATCGAATGATTACGTAAAATAGATATTGTGGTTTAAGTAAAATAGATTTTGTTCCAATACCGCATTCAAGCATAAAAAAATTGAAAGCCTGGGGGGGTTGCTAAGAAAATCTGCTATTTATATATAGTTGAACAGTGTTCTTGAATCAACACATTTTACCCACGTTCAACTAGTTTTATGATATTAATGTAAACTTCTTTCATATTAATAATCTCCATCTACTCATTTTTCCTTTACAAAAATATAGTAAAATTAAATTTTTGTCAAAAAATAGAGCAAATTTTAAGGTATATGAAAATGATGCATTATTTTTATTGTTTTATCTTTCAGACCAAATCAAAAATTTCAGTTTTACAATGATTATTTCATTATATAGATTTGATCTTTATTAAAAAAATTAATTTTCAGGTTTAAGTGTAATTTTTTTAGACTAGAACAGATTTTAACTTCATTATTACACTATTTAGAAAAATATCTTTTAAATTCATAAAAATTACAATGAAAAAATTCATTCCGAAAAATAATTATTATTTTATTAAATAATTATTAGTCGGAAATTTATTTTTAGGTCACTCTGAACTGAAAAAATAACGTACATGGAAATAAAAGTTAAAGAAAGTGGAAGAAAATTTTATTTTTTACATTGTAAAATATTTTCTTTTTGTTAAAGGCAGGGGAAAATATAGTTTAGATGAAAACGTTATCGACTAAATTTAATGTTTGGGTGTGTGATATTATCAGACTTTTAATAATCTTATTAAGAGACTGATAATATCTGCAGCCTAACTCTCTTACGTTTATTTCAATAATCAATGAAAATGTTTATTTCCTGCTTAAAATAAAAGAAGACAAAAATATTTTTCAGAAAATATTATACGAATACTGTATTTGCGCATTAGTTCCTTGAAGCACAATTTTTTTCCTGATGTGTTATTAAGCATTCTTCTATAAATGATTAAATCTATATAGCTAAATTGAATTGCTTTCGGTAAATGCCATGCCAACTGCAAGTTAAATTTTCATTAATGCTCTGAGAAAAGAAATCCACTAATATATGTTATAAACCTTTGATACATCCAGATCCACTAATAACAACTTTGAAGACTGTTCTTCCAGTAATAATAGCAGTCTCTGGCTTTGGATTATTTCAAAATATTACTATCACATGCCAGATCATGTGTTTTGTCGCAATATCTTGTGTGTGTGTGTGCTGTAATTTGTAAAGTATAATTTTTTAAATAAAATTCTGATTTATATATACGTTTTTATTTTCATTCTGAACTGTAATGGATAATAATGAGACTGTTATTTATTTTCCAAGCTGTATGATATATTTGAATTAGATCTATAATTTTATTTTTTTAAAAAAAGAGTAAAGTGTCAGTTTTATGTTAGTTAAATTTCCTTTCTATTTGGTATGAAAAGGCTCAAAAATATTTTTGAATACCACACCGACAACATCCAAGACATCTATAAATTGTGAAAAGGCACCTGAATAATTTCGAATAGGTGTTAGATTTTTCTCCTTATTCTTTGATTTTGCCAAGTTTGCAAAAAATTGTCTGTAGAAAAAAAAATTCAATAATTTTTTTTATTTCGTAGCTAGCGCATTTTCGTAAAATTGATAGAAAAAAAGTTTGATCGTTTTTACTTTCTAGTAAACGAAGTATAATACAAAGAGAAAGTATTATAATCGTCGGGCGTAAATTTCAACACGAGATTTTGATTAATCTCCACGTTTTAGACCTCCCTGAGTCCGAAAAACACAATTTTGGAATTTTGTTTGTGAACATGGTAACTTAAAAACGGTTAAAGCTAGAAAGACGAAATCTGGTGTATGGACTTTATACAAAATTAGTATATTTCAATCAATTTTTGGATAAAGTCCGTAAACGGGAAATTGTCTGTTAGGGTTCATATGAACACGATAACTCAAAAACTTAAATAGCTAGATAGATAAAATTTGGTACACAGTTTCAAAAATTAGGAATGTAGGTCCGTATTAAATTTTGGACGAAATCCCTCGAAACGTTGACTGTCTGTCGGCTTCTGTAATCGCATGCTTGTGAACACTATAATTCCCAAACGCAACGACTTAGATAAGTGAAATTTGGTATGTGGTCTTTTAACCCTAATTGTCCAATTTTCGTTTCAATCGGGTAAAAACAAACTCTAATACCCCTGAAACTCAATTTGCCATTACTTTTCGATAAAAAATTATAAATAAAGAATTAAATTTAATTTTGAAAAATTGGCGACTGGATGCTCTAGTACCTGGACCTAGCATCAAAGTTTCAAATTTCAGGTGAATTAAATTTCCGTTTATTATAATACAAGATAATCTCTTGCGTACTAAATAAAGGTATATGAATAAGCTATTTCTTCCAACATTCGGTGCATTGGTTTTCTAAATGTAATCTTTAGTTTGAGGATTATTAACTCGCCCTCTTAAAAAGCATATACAACAAGTTTCAGTACAAAAGGCTTGTAGTATATTGTTTTATTTAAAACATTATTCAGGGGTTAAGAAGGCTATTTATAATCCTTCATATGTATTAATTATTACTGGCTATTTTGGAATATAGATTATTATGTGACTATCTATATAACAAATGTTTATGTGCATACAAAACGGATTAAGCCAGTTAAGCTCCATTTATATTTGTGATCGGCTCTAAATTTTTTACCTTTTATCGAATACTAAATCAAGAAACAATATGAAAAGTTTTATAGTGCCATCAGAGATTAGTAAAATATACATAAATGGCATTGTTGTTGATCCTTAAAATTCGTAGACTAATATGCTGACGTGTAGACTGAAAATAAATTGAAGTCAAGAATATAAAAAAGACAACTAATAATATGAAGTACAGCCAATATCTAAAATACAACTATTAATAAACATCAAATAAATTGAAGTCACAGACATCTAAAGAATATCAACTTTCATGCAACTTCGATGATTTTCATATTTTTAGAAACTCACAACATGAAAAATATGTAATATAGCCTTCATTTTTTTGGCCCAACGGTCTGGCATTTGTCTAGTCTAACGGTGTTTATTTTTGTCATCTGGTGTTATGGATACGGGCAGAATGAGGCATCTCGAAGACATGAAGTGTAATTTTGTCACACGACAGGTGGGATCTCCGAAAGCAGTAAAACCTAGTTTGAATAGGTTCCAAGCTGAATAGAACGGATTCTTGCAGTTAGCCCGCCCCTCGACGGGGGTTGCTGATTGTCCACAGTTCAGAGGGGGGGAAGAGACTTAATCTGCTGCGCTTTTGGGAAAATCTTCTGTTGGGAGGAAGACACACTTTTAAAACAGATAAGGGTTCTGCAGCCGCTCGCTTTCCGAATCGCTTTAGAAAGAAGACCGAACCACTCAGAGCGTTAACCAGAGGTATGGTGAAATCTTGTGTGATATCTATAATAAAATTTCTTACTCAAAAACGTTAAATAAAATCTTATTAGTTGTGGTACCCTCAACGCGCATAAAAATTGCGAAAATAGGCAATTTTTATGCGCTTGGAATGCGGGCCAAAGACACTTTTTTTGCAATAATTTTATATGTTTCACTATTATATGTTTTATAATTTTCATAAATTTTATATGTTTCATTGTAAATCACCATTCATAATTTTATTCCTCAAAATACCCTGGCTTTGGGTAAATACCCGGGTTATATACACCAAAAATATTTATCTACCCACTGTGTATTTACCCACCCCACATTACTGGTAGTATGCGAGAAAGTTTCGGGGAGGCCACTCCCGCTGTTTAAGGTTTTAAAGCTATTAGATCAAATAACTGACAGCTTTAAGAGTTAATGCATTTTTAAGATATTGTTACAATATCGTCTTGAATATCGTACGTGAATGCAGTCAGGTAAGCAAGATTAAAAAAATAAAGCTCGTTATTTTACAAATATTCTAAGCAAAGAAACGTAGCACAAGTATTAAAACAGCACTAAATGTTTTCAATGGAGATTTCCAATAAATCTCAATTACAGCAAATTTCAATAGCGCTCAGAATCTCTCAGCTCACCAGCTTGCTTGCTGATCAAATTACAACCGACTACTCTTACTAAGAGTTGGTTGGGTTGTTGGGGCGCCCCCCCCCCCCACAGGGGGCTTAACCCCGATCAGGCATGATCTTGCGTTGGCTGAGCTTTGCGATGAATGTCCTGAAATGGCCTGAATCAGTGAAGGAGTGAGAAAAGAATCGTGCAGCAGCATATAAAGATAGACAGCAGTCCAACCAGCAGGAGACTTCCAGCACATTACAGCAGAGGAGAGGTGAGGGGTGAACAGTCTGGCCAATCACAGAAGAGAAAGGAGGAGCTAGACATAAGACTCGGAAGGATCGCTGTTTCAATGGGTCATTTTCTTCACTTCACTTCAGGTCATTTTTCTTTTCACCCAATCTAAACAGAGCAGAAGTGCAATTGTACTGCCACTCGATTTAATCCTCAAAAAATATCGTTCAATGTTAAGAGAGCAAAATCAAGAATTAAAACAAAAAGGGAGGGGGAGAATTTTGACTGGTTTGAGAGACTGCTTTTAAACTTTTTCAATAGGAAGTGACGTCATTACGTAGGAAGTGACATAATCTCCAGAAAGTTCATGAAGTTACTGACTCCCAGTACTCCCAGTAGAAATAGGTCCACAATTCAGGATGACCTTTGAAAAATAGAAGACGTTTCTAGAAAATTCCTTTTGTCGCCAAAGTCGCCATCTTCATCGACAAAATGATCGGCAATATTAGCATGTCAGCAAAACAACTTTATAGCTTTGCATCAATATAGTGTTTTGTAACAATATTGTAACAATATAGTGTTTTGTAACAATATTGAACAATATAGTGTTTTGTAACAATATTGTAGCAATATAGTGTTTTGTAACAATATTGTAACAATATAGTGTTTTGTAACAATATTGTAACAATATAGTGTTTTGTAACAATATTGTAACAATATAGTGTTTTCAGACAGACATACGCAATTCTCAAAATGTGTTTTTCGGACTCGAAGAGGTCTAAAACGTGTAGATTCATCAAAATCTCGAGTTCGAATTTTTCGACGATTACAATACTTTCTGTTTGTGTATTTCGTATACGAGAGAATAAAAATGAAAGACTTTTTTAGGGAGAATTAGCATTCCCCCCTTTTTTCTTACCTTCTCGTATACGAATTGTACAAAGAGTAAATACTGTAATGGTCGGCCTCGAGAGTCTGATGAATATTCACGTTTTAGTCTTCCCAAAATTTTTAAGGAAATGAAATCATGTCTGTTTGTAAAAACAACTCAGAAACGCAACAAGCTGGAAGGATGCAATTTTTGCACCAAAAATTGTAGATTTGTATCAAATTTTCGACTAAATTCGTATATAGGAAGTCTGTTTGTGTGTCCTTATATTCCCATATGTGTGAAAGCGATAATTAGAAAACGCTGCGACTGATACAAATAAAATTTAGTATTCTGTGTTGTCGAAAATTGTAGATCTGCATCAAATTTTGGAACCAATCGGTAGAAAGGATGACACCCAGAAACATTACTCGCTTTTCTTGGCTTCTTTCTTGGCGTCGTTCAGTTGGTCGAGAAGAGAAGTATTTTTCAGGCACAAAACTCACCGTATTGAGTTAGTATACGAGGAATTCGAGGGAGATCACTCCTGCTGGTTTGAAAACACATTGATAAAAGTGTAAAATTTCCCAAGAGTTAGTACTGAATTTTCTTTTTATTTTTCACATAAATTATTGGTTTAGTTTAATTTAGTTAAGTTATATTAACCTCCTGTTTTGAAGGAACTCGAAGGCTATTTTGGGACGTACCACGTAATTTTGAACTACGCTCAGACGACGAGGAAGACTCCTGAATTGGCATTCCCTCTCTGAATTTCCGCACCACACTCACGAATTGATAGATTTTCTTATTAGAATTGTTGAACAAAATTCCTCATATATGTCGAATGACAATTGAGATATAAAATTTGTGAACTGGGAATCACCATCCAATAGAAAATTCTTTCCCAAACTTTTTTCCCTTGCGTACTCTTTGATTAGTATTTTTGTTTTCGCGTACCCCCTATTATCATATCTAATACTCCCCCCCCCACCATTTGTATACGCAAGGAAGTTTTGATCAATAAGGTTAAGGTTAGCTTAAAAGTGAAATGACTCGAATTAATAACATTTACAGAACTTATTTTTGATTTTACATTTTATTACATTTTTATAATAATATTAGTTCAACCCAAAAGCAAATGAAATAAGTATTGTAATAATTTCGTTTTAACCTATAAGGATAGATAAAATTACACTTCGTAATAATCACTTTTCAAGTGGTATAGTTATTAAATAGCAAGTATTCATTTGTAGTAACATAATTCTGTAATCTTTTTAATCCCTTATGTTTTATGTTTTCCCTTATGTACCCCAATTGATACTTCGCGTACACCCAGGGGTGCGCGTACCACAGGTTGGAAATATCTGCTCTAGATTACAAAGCATAAAACATGTCATATTGTGTTGTGTCCGAGAAAGTCAAGTTGAGAAAACTCCAGTTTGTCTTGCAAAAACATTATTGTGTTTTTCAGAAAAATGTCAATTCTCTTACTTGCAAGCTACTTTCTGTCCTTTCAAGAACTCTTTGCCGGTTAATTTGCCTTTCACAGCTTCAAACACCGGCTGGTAACATTCCGGATCTTTAACAACTTCCATATAGCACTTCTTATTGACCATAAAATCTGGAAAGAAATGTAGGTGAAATTATTTTAAAATTAGATCTTCTCCTCTAAATTTCACTAAAGGAGTCAAAACTAAAAAAAATTATCGAAAGCTTTTAAAAACGCATTCATTAGAGTGCTGAAAAGTAGAATTTTTCTTGTTTTACTAAATACTCAATCTTTAATCTTTTATCTTACACATATAATCTACTAGCAGTACGCGCACGGCGTTGCCCGTGGAATCAGGACTTTAACAAAATGAAAAAAAAAAAAAACCGCCCACAATGACATGAAAAAGTTTTGAAAACAAAATCAAAACAAAAGATACACATTATTTGATTTTCCTGCTTATTTTTTTTTCGCGCTACAGTACAGAGTACATTAATCCAAAACAATATTACAAAATTGGAACGTGAAAATGATTATTATACAGCAAGCAAAATATAAAATCGAATCCGAAAATAATAATCGAAGTAATTCATTCAGGTGAAGGTCATGACGTATCCTGCGCGTCCGCCAATCAAAATTGGCAGCAACGTGCCGCGCGAGGAACTCGATCGAGAAAAATAACTCTCAACCGCCCAGAAAAAAATTAATTAAAAAAAACGGGAAAAGGTATTTTAACCGTTCTTGTTTTAAATCCGACAGAACCGTTCTAGTTATAAGCTGAAAAAATTGAAAATAATAGTGTTATTAGAAAGTCGGATGCAACAAATTTAAAAACAAAAGTAATATTGCGATGGCGAAACTGGCTATTTTTTAAAAATTTCTCAAAATTCAGTAAATTAAGTTAGAAATTCAAAACTAACTTCATTAGAACGGAAATCGCGTGCTCTTTCCGATGATGTATCTATTTTTGTCGTAAAGTTATCCGAAACCATGCTATTGAGAAATTAATGAGAAAAATCACCCAAAACAACACAAAACATTAAATAAAAAAATGTCTAGAATAAATTTTAAAATTTCGGCTTCGAGGTGCATTCAGTCACCATTACGACTACCTGTGTGCCAAATGTCATGGCTGTAAGTGCTATAGATTCGTCTGGACATCGCAGACAAACACACACACACACACACACACACACACACGCGCAAACATTGCCTTTTATAAGTATAGATATATTTTAAATAATTTGGAAAAACCATGAGACTGTTCCCCAGCCCCAATCACTGGGCTGATTTGGAAAATTTTAATTTCATATGAAAGCATATGAAGACTAGATAGTCATCAATTGTTACCTGATACCCACACCCTCCACTTTCGAAAGAAATCGAAAAAGCACTACTCTACTGTGCATTCTCTGTGGTGAAAAACCTTGACAGAGTCCGCCAGTCCCTACCACTGGACCGATTTTCGACAATTTTTATTTTGTATGGAAGCTTATGACTTCTAGATATGTTATCAATGGTCGTCTAACACCATTGGTCCTACCAATGGTCGTCTTTTCAAGATATAACGCAAAATAAAACTTTGGTGTAGTCCCTCAGCCTCTACAACCGCCAATTCGCCAAGTTGCAAGCATAGCGATAGATCATTAATATTACGGGCGAACAGTTGGTCGTCGGAGGCGGCTAGTTTATTATTAAATAATATAAATATTATGAATTCGTGATACTAATTATTTCTAGAATTCAACCCAAGGAGTCGTCAGTAGCATGGAATTAAAATTTAATTAACTTAATTGATTAACATGTAATTAAGTTCTGAAAATATTAAAATTGCTTATTATCAATGATATTACAGAATTACACGAAATTTTGAAACTCCAAGGGTCAGAAAATAAGTGAAAATCGATTACAATATTCCATATTTGGTCCGTCAACAAGCAACACCACCTATCTCGATTTTTTGAAATTTCAAAGAGGAAGGAAATATTCCTCTTTGAAATCCCGAAGCTCTATCCGAAAGCCGAAACCTTACCATTAGGCCAACACGGCCCAGTTGGATTAATGAATCAATTTTATTGTTTTATACAGTTCATATTTCGCCCCTCAACAAGCAACACCACCTATTTCGATTTTTTGAAATTTCAAAGAGGAAGGAAATATTCCTCTTTGAAATCCCGAATCTCCATCTGGAAGCCGAAACCTTACCATTATGCCAACACTGCACAGTTGGATTAATGAATCAATTTTATTGTTTTACACATTCACGCTTAAATGTATCAAGTATTTTTTAACTTATCCACGAATAATAAATATGCTCTGTTGTTTTGCTCATAGTCTACTACAGAATTTTTTTATATGGAATGTATCCATTCTTCACGTTATGAATTTATTATATCGCTTCAAATTCTGTATTTATACTGTGATATTTGCAACTAATAAAAAATATTTGTAAAATTATCCGTCCAAAAATTATTATTAAAATATTTTTAAAATATATTGATTTAATAAAAAAAATCGTTTGGCCGTAAAATAAATTAATTTTAAAAAAATGATCGTTTGGCATGAATATATATGAAAAAGTAATAGAAACAGAATGGCGACTCCATATTTGCCTTTGGTGAACGTTGCCTAGCAACTAGGAATAAAAGATGATTAAAAAGAATTCGATGTTAATTAATTTGTATGATGTTGCACGTAGTGTGTAAATATTTATATTGAAAAAAAAAATGCCTTTTCGTTGAGTAAGTCGGCAATAAATGTATTTTACAGGGAAGGTGTCATCGTGCTTCATCTAATGTTGGAAATATGGACAAATTTTCTGTTTTGTTTATTTACATTAAAATGCGGTGACTACATCATTCCGGTGTAATGCTAAGTTAATGGAATCTTCAAAGCGGAAGTCCAAAAGCCATGCAAACAAAGTGAAGGTTTATAATGTAAGTAAACAAAACAGAAAACTCGGCCATAGTACAAATAAACGAAACAGAAAGACTTTTAGCATTTACTTGAGATAATTCAGTATTTCCGTTACCTTGATTGATGTCTGATCCTTTCTTGCATGCTTCTGTCACAACATAGCCAACCGAGTTAGCTTCCGGTATAAATTCCATGCCACAAGAGAGTGTGGTCTCAGTCAGGCATTTGGACAGTTGTGTTGCAATTTCGCCTAGAAGAAGAAAATATAAATTACACATCAATTCCATGAATTCAAACCTTGTGGCAATGCATAGATTTTGAATATTTTAACTTTTAGGTCAAACTTTCAATATCAGTCTTATTTCCTGCAATTTCCTCCCTTCTAATTAATTTTGAAATTTTAAATAATTAACTTTCATATTACGACGGAGCCAAATCTCGGGTATCTTCTTCAGATGGAGATTTTGAAATAGAGACAAGAAAGTTCCTTTCTTCCTTTCAAAAATATTAGAATCTAAGATCTACCATCTTCTCAGACGGCCCACTATTCTCGTTTTCTCTCTTCAGCAGTTATGCAGAAATAATTGCGGAGAGAAACTATCTTCAGAATGATCGAAAAAATTGCAAAAGAAAATCTGAAAAAAAGACGAAACAATAATAATAGAAGCAAATTATCTGGTGCGCGCAAGTGCAGCATCGTCCAGGAGAAGATTGCGAAGTACAAAGATATAAATACAAATTAAGGGAAGATTTAGCTGTGATAGAAGTGAAAATTGAATAATATTAGCAAAAAACGAATGAAAAAGAACGAGGAGGACGAAGAATTTGATGGATGTTGTCATCAAAGGCCTCCATCTATACAGATTCAAAATTAGAATAGGTTTAATGTCGAGGAAAAACTACTTTAAGGTCTAAATTTGAATTTTCCCCTGAGCCTGAACCTATTCCGGATCAAATTGGATGAATTTTCCTCTGAGGCCTGAGCCTATTCCGGAACAAATTGAATCTGCATGGATGGAGGCCCATCCATGCAGATGGCTCATGGCATCATCCATCAGATTCTTCTTCCTCCTCGTTCTTTTTCATTCTTCTTCTGTTAAAATTATTGTATTTTTACCTCTATCACAGTTAAAACTTCCCTTAATTTGTATTCAGAAGGATCAGACATTCACATATTAGGTTAGCGAGCAAAATAAAACTAGAGTGATTAAATGTAAAGTGCAGTTTGTGCGCAGAGGGAAAATTCTGTTGGAAGAGCCTCTGTAACGTTTACACGGAAAAGATTAATACCAAAAATTTCCAAGCTGTAGACCTCACTGATTCGCCTACCTGAATATTGAAAAAAAAAACCTTCAGCAAAATGCGTCGTAATGTGTCAGTATAAGAGAAAATCGAATTGAGAGCATTTCCGCTTGTTTAATGAAAGTAGTGCAAATGTATGTAAAATAGTGTAGAATACGGGAAGGAAAATTGAAATAATTTTGAACATAATTTTTAACTAAAAGTAATATTTTAAAACATTAGTTATTTCATTTAAATTCCTTTGCGAATTTTTTCCCTTAAGTCAAAAATGCGGTAACTAAATGATTTTACCAATCAGTTATTTAATTGTTCAACATTAGCTGGAAAGTGCAAGAATGTTAGTGACAGAAATATGAATCACTGCACGGTGTTGGATTAATATGTATTGAGCTGTTTTTAATAATAGCAGTTTATTTTGGGGTTAGCCCATCAACACCTATATTGATTTAAAGCATATATTTCAAAAAAATTCTGTTAAGTTATGTTTAAAACAAGAAGATTAAGTTTATTGTGGAGTAAAATTAAATTCGGAGAAAAAATAAGGGTTTTTTGTTTCCTTTTTACTTTCTCGCATACGAAGTATACAAGGAGAAGGAAACACGAGATTTTGACGAATCTCCACGTTCCCTGAGTCTGAAAAACATAATATTGGAATTGTATCTGTCTGTGAACACGATAACTCGAAAACTATTAGAGATGCAGGGATGAAATTTGGTATGTGATCCTTACACATCATTTGTAGCTTTCTATCAAAGTTTGGACAAAATCCGTCTACGGGAAGTCTGTCTGTCTGTCCTTTTCATGTGAGCACTATAACTCAAAAACTTAAATACAATAGATCCACTTAATGTGGTCGTGGTTAATGTTATCATTCGCTTTATATTATCAGAAACCTCTGGTCCCGAACCAACGTATTCAAATCTACACAAAATTATTCGTTATTTATTATCTCTACATCGTTTAATGCCATCAGTTTTGTAGTAGGAAATGAACCGATCCCTCATTTGTATCCAGCGTTAACGAATGACTTTCGTAGAATTTCTCTCTCCACTTGTAAGGAAGCATCTGGAGGCCACTTCCTCACATCCCAAGAAATTCGGGGTTTATTTTTCATGACCTCTCTTTGAAGGTCGTCCATTTAGCAGAACATCGGTAATTTTCATTGAACCTCCTGAAGGTATGCGAAAGGAAGAGTATGAAGAATGGATGCCCATCGACGAGGACATTTCAGTAGCTGCCACCCTAACACACTTGGAAATTTGCCAAGCTGTTTGTGAGCAAGCCTAAGCAACTGATTCCGACGGGGACGAATGTGTTGAAGAAAACCCTCCAACGTACGCCGAAATGACGCCCTTGATATTTTGAAATGCGGTGTGCAGCATCGTTCAACAAATTTACAAAAAAAACAATAAGAGTACGAACAATATAAATGAACTGTTAAGGAATAATTGTGTCGAATAAATAAATAATGTTTTTAATTGTTCATTTTGAAATAAACTATAGATAGCCCTGAGGTAAGAGGTTTTCTTTTCCATTCTGTTTCTTTTCTCTTGACGGGATAGAAATATAGTTGATTTTAACGAATTTGGTTACTGATATCAATCGGTTAATGTTATCAAAATTCTTAGGTCCAGAAGTGATCACATTGAGCGGAGTCTACTGTATCTAGATAGATAAAATTTGGTGCACAGTTTTATCATCAGGATTGTAGGTCCTTATCAAATGTTGGGCCAAATCCGTCAAAGGGTTGACTGTCTGTCCGTCTGTATAATCGCATACTTCTGAAGACGATATCTTCTAAAAGAAACGATTTAGATACATGAAATTTCGTATGTAGTCTTGAAACCCTAATTGTAGATTTGTCTCAAATTTTCGTTTAAATAGGTTAAAAAAGGCGTTGAAATTGCATATTCTATTTTTTACCCATTCTACGAACGCACGCTGGAGCGTTTTCCCCACCTTAGGAAATACCGCACGTTTTCTAGCGCCCGGTGTATTTTTTTACCCACCTGTGTTAGTCGTATGCGATAAAGTTTCGAGGAGGCCACTCCCGATAGTTTCTTTCTTTTTTTAACAAAAATATGTAAAATAATCGGTAGAAAATAATTTTTAGAACTTTTTAAATATAAACATGAAATATTTTAATATACAGTAAAATATCAAAAATAAAAATCTCTTTAATTTCTTGCATTACCTCAAAAATCACACACAAGAAAAATAAAAAAAAATGATAATGACGTCATTTTGACTTCTAAATGTAGCCAATTGGTATACGCCTGCTGAAAACTGTTTAGGAGTTAGGTGATACCTATTGACTTCCTAAACAAAGCAAAAAAGAAGCACTGAAATTTATTCGGTTTAGCCACGAAAGTGAAATGTAGCTGTCCTATAAATAGGATGCTGGGCGCTAACGTGTTAAGGCGAATGTATATTTTTCGATATTCTGGTTAAAATTATAAATGTTTCGCTTTTTTCTCAAACACTTTTTCCTCATACTTTTTTTCCTTCTATTTCGATCATCTTACATATCTCTTCCCTGGTAATATGCACATGCTTGAAATACGTAAAAATGATCGATATACTATATATATATATATATATATATATATATATATATATATATATATATATAGTGTTGGGAAAATTCTCTGCTTTTTAAGCTAAGAAGCTTGCATCTTTTCTAAATTGTCTCTCGTACCTTTATTCTAAGATTTGAAGCATTCTTTCTTTAAACTAATCACTTCACTTGACATCCATTTTTAGCAGCTATTTAATCGGAATCGTATGACGTTGTCTATCCGATTCCTGCAGCTGATATGTAGATGATTATTAGAGTATATATACTTGTCTCTACTATGTCATAAGAGAAGAGGGAGAGAGACCTACGGTTCTCTAAGCATTCTCTCCTCGGAGAGACTTCAGCTGTAAGCTGCTGCTTTACTATAAGATGTGATATGTAAATATGTTCTTAAATGTGGTCGTCTAATAAATGTCTATTTTAAATGATACGATTCGTCATTTCTAAAAATGCTCCATCTCATAGAAATTCCACTGCATGCAATAAGCCAGGACGCTTTTAGCTTATCCAGCAGCTCTTCATAATTAGTATTACTCAAGCTGTCTGTCTCTACTTTACGAGACTAACAAGTGATATTGGCAAACTCGCTTCCTGTGCATAACATATAGTATTCGCATTCATTGGTTTCGCAGTGAAACCACACGTAAAGAATCTGCGTAAAGTTCTTTCACTGCGCATAGGCGAAACGTAGCGTAATTTTTCTTTCATAACTTAAGAGCCAGATATGTAGGCCAACTTATATAAAAATTCCAGTTCAATACCGTTAATATTCACAAAGATATCGACATTACAAGAGCTAAAGTGCTTTTGATCTCTAAGAGAATCAAATTGATGAGGGTTCTTGCACATATTGATATTTTTTAAAATTGAATCCTCGAAAGTAATACTGAATTTTATGAAGGCTGAATATCCTGAATACTCACGTATACTTATAAATTAAATACATAATTTAAATGGCATTTCGACGATAACTTATTCGGATGAAAAATAGCCCGTTATCGTTCATTGGTTTCACTGTGAAACTACACATTTCTTGAAAATAAAAATTGCTAAATTTTTTCCTTTACATATTTATGATCAGCTACATGTCTAATACTCATTTTTGAAATAAATTTAGTTATTTTCAAAACGAAACATGTAGTGAACTTCAAAGGGTTAATTATATGATGGAAGTGTATTTACTAGTTGACAAAATGAGGAAACTAATTTTGAAGATTATCTCAGAGAACGTGAAAAAATAATAGATTTTAAATAATCACTAATGGAATTCTAAGAAAACATAATTAATTCATTCAAAACCCAAGAGAACCAACTCAACCTTTTAAGCACAAGTGATGTTGAAAATTATTTTTGCAATCATTTGTTTACATTTGATACTCTTTTAGCATAGTGTATGTATCATACATGAGGCACCTATTGAGAATGGAATAAAAAACCACCGGGAGTGGTCTCCCCTAAACTTTCTCGTATGCTTCCCAAAAAGGTGTCATTTTCCCTCTAACTAGGGTTGCCATACGTCCCATATACTATTTGTCCCGTTTGCTTCCTAAACTCTGAGTCATTATAAATTTAAATTGACCTGCGCCCATTTTTATGATTATGTGTAAAAGGAAGATGATAACAATTAAAAAAATTGCGTACGTTCTCAATTTTTACGCGCGCTGAGGTACCACAACTTTATTTAAAGTTTTTGAGAACGAAATCTTACTACATTTATCGCGCAAGATTTCACCATACCTTCCATCTAGAGAATGTCAGAATAAAGTTTCTGGTTCAGGGGGTTACCATAATTTCCGAAGCTACAATTTCCTTCGTAGAGCGCCAAGGTCAAAAGCCAACTATACTAACTTGAGTAAAATAAGCGAAATGCTGGCCAACACACAGTCGCAAGGTGCATTTTGAACCAAATATGCAATTGGAACAACTTTTTTTCAACGGATAGAAACGAAATTTGAGCACAGATCTATAATTTATATTAGCAAACGTCGTAGCAATTTTTATTTATCTAACCCAAAGGGTTTAGGAGATATAATTTTTACAAGTATGCGATTATACAGACCGACAGACAGTCAACCCTTTGACGGATTTGGCCCAAACTTTTATACGGACCTACATTCATGATGATAAAACTGTGTACCTAATTTTATTCATCTAGCTATTCAAGTTTTTGAGTTATAGTGTTCACATGACCGCGGACAGACAGACAGATAGACTTCCCGTGGACGGAGTTTGTTCAAAATTTGATAGAAACCTACAAATTATGTTTAAAGACCAAATTTCATATCCGTAGCTCTAATAGTTTTCGAGTTATCGTGTTCACAGACAGACAGACATGATTTCAAAATTGTATTTTTCGGACACAGGGAGGTCTAAAACGTGGAGATTCGTCAAAATCTCAAGTTCGAATCTGCCATGATCATGAATCTGAAAATTTAATTGAAATGAAAATCGTGCATATGTTCAGGAAAGCTACTTTTCCCCACTGACGGATTTGGCCAAAAATTTGACACAGATTTATAAGTTAGGTGTGCGGACCACATACCAAATTTCATCCAAACAATATGCTTCGGTTATGAGATGTTGTGTCCACATACACACGGACATAAAAGCAAAAAATTAGCTCGATATTGAATAGAAACCAGAGCATACACAAATACATATAGACGCACAGAAATATTTCAACATACTTTTTTCTAATTCGTGAAGTTCTAAAAGGTAAGTTCGCGAAGTCAAATTTCTTTGACGTTCACAATATTTCATGTATTTACGTTTACAAAAGGAAATAAGAAATAAGATTTAACTGGAAATTTATTTGAAACTACAATTGCTAAATACTGCTATATTGCTTGAAACCTAGAAGAAAAATCCTTTCTGAACCACGATTTTGATACATTAGAAATAGATCTCATTTTTGTTGCAGGAAATTAGTAAAAATTTCGATGCACGGGATAATTGGCATAAGTCTTAATAGCCTACTGCGGATAGAGGAATTAAAATTCTATTGAGATTAGTACTTATAATACTGATATATTTAATTACTGTGCTGAAAGAATTCAAAAATGAAAAAAGAAAAAAAAAAGTGTACTTACAGTAATTCTTATCCATATTATTTGCTGAGTCACTGGCTAAAACTTTTTCAACGCATCTCGAACCTTTATCGTTGAAGCATTCGTTTTCACTGTACACAGACCCGAATGAAACTGTAAAAATAGAAATTGTTGTGATATCGCGGTGGCGATATAGGATTTTTAATACAAAGTCAACGGTGTCAACAAAATTTTTATGAAAATTAAAAAAAAAATTCAGTCGGGCAACATGAATGAGGAAATGAAAAATGAAATAACTATATTCTACCGACACTTTTTTCTATCGATAGAGGTATCTTTATCGATACTTTTCTTCGAATAGTTTCTGTTCTAACTGTCATCAAAATGCACGCGGTCTTTTTCCTAAAAATTTGCAATGTATTTAATAATCATAATTCAACTTGAAATTTTTTAAAAAGAATTCAGTTGGACAACTTGAATGAGGAAATGAAAAATGAAATGTCTATGTATTCTATCGATAGAGGTATCTCTATCGATACTTTTCTTCCATTAATTTCTGTTCTTAGGTCAGTTTAAGAGTCAAATGACTCGAATTAATAACATTTGCAGGACTTATTTTTGATTTTACATCTTATTCTATTTTTACAATAGTGTTAGTTCAACGCCAGAGCAAATAAACAAATGAAAACAGTGTTGAAATAATTTCATATTAACTTATAAGAATAGCTAAAAATTACTCTCCTTTAGCTTTCTTTTTTTTTTCTTACTTAGGCTTTTAGGACATGCACAACTTTCACTTTTACTTTTCACACTAATTTTCTGTTCGGGGAAACAAAATTCTGTAATGTTTTTAATATCTTAAGTTTTCTTGTGTCCACCATTACCGACTTTGAGTTCGGTTTACCCCTAACTGGTCCTTTCTGGTACCCCAACTGGTCTCGCTTACCCTGAATGGTCCTTCTTACCCCCAACTGGTCCTTCACCTACCTCCAACGGTCTTTCTACCCCTAACTGGTCCTTCTTACCCCAATTGGTCTTTCTGCTTACTCCCTAAATGGTCCTTCTGCTTACCCCTCTTAACTGGTCTCGCTTACACTAACTGGCTTTCGTAATTCTCTAATGTCTTTCGCTTTCCTAACTGGTCTTTTCTTTACTCTAACTGGTCTTTTCTTACCTCAACTGGTTCTGCTTACAAATCCAACTGGTCTTGCCACCTTTAAATGGTCCTTCGTTTACCCTAACTGGTCTGCATACACTAACTGGTCTTTTCTTCTTACTCTAACTGGTCCTTGCCATTCAACTGTCTTATCTGAATGGTCTCGCTTTACTTACTAATCTTTGCTACTCCTAACTGGTTCTTGTTTACCTCTCTGGTCTCTTTCGTTTACCCCTAACTGGTCTTTGCTTACACCCCAACTGGTCTTTTCTTTCCTCAACTGGTTCTTCGCTACCCAACCGGTCCCTCACTTACCCTAACTGGTCCTTCTGTGTCCCTAGGGATACACATGTACCACTGGTTGAAAACCTCTGACATAGATGATTAAGGAAGTAGGATAGAGGACGAGTCTTCAGCCTTAATAGCTTACGCCATTGGTGAGATATGGCACCGATCAACTGGAACTGTATCTTATGGTGGCTCTGGGAGAGTCTTGGATATCTTATCTTGGCAATGTTTAGGACCTTTGGTATTTGCGTCAAGCAACCTCACTACGTAAATTTGCTAATTGATCACTTTCACCAGTCAACTTAATTCTATACAGATGTAAAAGAAGTGAACAGGAGTGCATTTGCTCCTGTTCCTAGGCCGGATTGGCTATGTCCTGGTTCGAGGAGCATTCTTTCGAATTCCTTTTCCTGGAATGGCCGCCAAGAAACACAGACTTAAATCCCAGAGAACATCTATGGGATACACTACAAAAAGTTGCGCTAATAAGTCATTTATTGCAATGATCGTTCACCATTTATGGGAATTTCTCGCAGATGTTTCGGCTGACCATACCTCCAGATTCCTTTCGTGGATTTGTTATATACGTCATATTGTGGTGTCCGTTGTCAAGGATATAGAAGTAACAATTCCTCTATAAGCAGATATCGTTTACTCAGTGCTTTCGCAGAACAATAGGAAGATTCCTTAAACGAATCAAAAATACTGCTGCTCATAGAGATCACCTTGTCATTCCATCGATATATTTGCTTTTCTACGAATAGCGCTTGGATTTTGAATTGAAAGCGTTAGGATACTTTAGTAATAGATGCGTAATTGCTTCACCATACCTAAAGCTCTGCAGTGAAAGAAAAAGTTCAATAGGACATAGCACCTAAAGCTATCTATTAGGCTTAATTAAGCGCCGATAATAACATTGTGGAAAACATTTTGTAAAATTTGAGAAAAATTTAGAGGAAACTATTCTCAAGCTATCTATTAGGCTTAACGAATCGCCGATAATAACATTGTGGAAAACATTTTGTAAAATTTGAGTAACATTTAGATGAGGAGAGAATTTTAAAACTCAAAAGAGATGTTTAAATTACTGAGAAAATAGTATAAAATAAAATAAGCAAAAGTTAAATGAGAGTATTGGAAGAATTTAAATCTAATATTTCCTTTTAGATATGCAAACAAGAGGGGAAAGATGATGAAGTATTTGTTGACACTCATGAAGGCAAAATTCAGGCGAGACTCGAATGCGAGGTGAAAGGGTGAGATAAAGATGTGCAACCGCCTGCGACATCGAGCTCATGTGAGGGAACGTTTGAAGCAGTTGTCATGGAGTATAGGCAAAAAAAGGAAAAAAAAATAGGGGAAGGGGCAAAGAATGCTGAAAACAGAGGAATTATTTATGTAAAAATGATTTGGAGAGCTTAAAATTTACATGAAGTGATTTTTAATATTAGGGAGATTTTCTAAGAATTTTTTTGGCTAATTTTATATTCAGAATAATCTCTTTAAGGCTAGGAGCTTAAGAGCATTTCTCAGATTAGTGTTAAAAATGTGGAGCGCTTCACCATTTTGGGTGTCATCCTTGCAAAGGGGCCATGTTAATATCCTTTGTATCGTTCCAATTTTAGCATGAGTACTTCCGAAGCTATTACATCAATAATAATTTTGTTTTGAAAATGCTCGCGACCATTACAGCTACTGCACAACGCCTTCCCTACGTCAATTTCTACTCTCGCAACCAGTGACATTAAAATTCCGGTGACATTAAAAATTTCTAAAAAAATAGATAGAATTTTATGCAATAATAAAACTGGTATCATTGGAAAGATAATTTTTTGCTCTTCAAAATGGCATTGCAATTTTCTTTTCAATAAATTTGGTTTAATTTTTAAATAATTTAAATTTGAATTAAAATTTTAAAAAATGGCTCCGAGGTGCACATCTTTAGCATCCAAAGTATATCTGTGCCAAATTTGGTAGCTCTCTTCTGTACACCGCCAACAGACACACAGACTTTCTCTTTTATTATTAGTATATGTATATAGTTAAATATTTCAATTAATCAAAACATGTGCTACATTTTCAGTTTACTCAAATATCAAGCTAAAACTTAAAATTAAAATCAAATTACCTTATCAATAATCATACAAATGAAATACAAAAGATAGATTGACTATTATATATAATAGATGGCGCCACTGTTTTAAATGATTCTAAAAAATATTTTAAATGTTACATGTTATGGATTTTAACTTATATTAGGATATTTAATTTAGGTATCAGAATGATTTTAGAAATTAAAAGAATTTGCTAATTAATGCTGACTTAGAGTGGCATATAACTCTGTGAGTTGGTAGTAGTTGGATGATTTTTTGAATACAGGTGAATGGTAAATAAAAAACATTGATTTTAAAAATATTGATTTTTTAATAATTCCTGATTAAAAATGATCGCGAGAATTTTTATTGAATGTTAAATTCACGATATTATGTGCAATCTTTGAGGGGTGCAATATACTTGAATGTTTATTTTTGCTACATGCTAAATTTTTTATCCTTTAGTGCTGCATTAATTTAGGGTTAAGTATGCTACTTTCTTTCTAACTTCTTTCCTTCTTAGGGTTTATTACCCTTCCTGTTTTTTTCAACAATTGGTAACATGAATGGTTTATACAACAAAATCGATTTAGCATGGCTAAAGCTTGTGCAAAGCCATTCTACCAATTTAACTATTGAAAACTCAAATTTTTGGATTGTCTTTTTCAATAGTATTAATGGCAACAGAGTTCATAGATATGTTCAAATTCTCTGTATGCTCTTAGTATATATTTATTCATTAGATTATAATTTAGATATAGTTTAATTAAAAATTGAAGTTTTTGAAAGGGATTATAGATATGTTTGTTAATTTTGTTCTGAATATTAAGATATGAAATTTTATATATTG
The DNA here is from genome assembly GCA_013235015.1 of Araneus ventricosus. Classification (NCBI taxonomy): domain Eukaryota; kingdom Metazoa; phylum Arthropoda; class Arachnida; order Araneae; family Araneidae; genus Araneus; species Araneus ventricosus. The sequence continues at coordinate 217 of BGPR01026311.1, read as the reverse complement.
GTTGCTGCGAGCTTCGCTTCCTGACGAGCGGCTCGCTATGATATTTTTCAATTTTTTTGGTTTTTTCTGGTTTTTGTCTATTTAGCCATTTTGTCCTTTTTTACTGTTTTTGAGTTTTTATTTTGTGTTTATATGTTGGTTTTGATATATATATATATATATATATATATATATATATATGTAATAATAATAATAATAATATATTTATTCATAAGTA
>BGPR01026310.1:0-21627 GCA_013235015.1 Araneus ventricosus | reverse complement strand
ACGATTTTGATTGTCAAAGCGCGCTGTCTGGTGATGAGCAGAAGTGACCATAGAGGAGCGTGTAGACGGCGCGGCGCATTCCTCTAAACTTCTGATACGTGCTTACCAATATTATATTAGACATATTATATGAATTTCCATTAGATAGCCCAGTAGCTATGCTATATGTATGATTGGGTTTGGGATTCTGGTTATCAAAGCTCACTGTCTGGTGATGAGCAGAAGTGGGAAGGAAATGATATTGGAGCCTTTGTTATGAAGTGGAGTTATATGAAGGATCCTTGCCACTGGGTGGATGAATTGAGAAATTCAATTATAAGCGAAAAGAATATCATTGTATATCGAAAAAGTTCAAATGCCAAGGAGTGTGGGTTTTATAAAAATAATAATGGATTAATGGAATTGAAATGTTATTGATTGTAAAAGATAAAATAATAGATATAGAATAAAATGGAATGACAATAAATTAATGAATTTGAAATATAATAGAATGAAAAAGATTAATAAAATAATAAAATAACTATAAATAAGTAATATTACATTTCTGTCTCATTTCTTATTCTGTATTTGGCTTCGATAGATGGCGCTTTACTCTTTTTATTTCTTTCTCTCAGCTTGTTGTTTTTTGTACTCGCTCTGTTGGCGGTATTTTTGACATAGAGGGGTGAAGTTGAAACACTTTCTTCTCTTTATTCAATGTATTTTAATTCCGACGATCTTCTTTTCTTCTATTATGCTGTAGAACTTTTTGGGACAATTGGGTGTTATTTTTTGACGATGTCAAATGCCTAAACAGAAAAAAGTCCTGTTTTGAATGTCTGCTTTGTGTTTGGTCCCTGAAGAAGTGCATAAAGCAGATATCCTCCATTTTGTTTAGTATTCACTCTGCTTTTATAAAAAATAATATAGACATAAAAATTGATATGGTTTGCAATGCAAAGACCTCCAATTTGCCTAGCACTTTCATTTCAGTTTTCTTTCCTTTTTGGGTTTTTATAATAACCAGTAAATTGTTCTATCACTGATTGTGGGATGATACATATGCTACGCAAGCCTTAGAAGATTCCTCCTTTCTTTGCGCTAATCTATTGAGGCATTAAAGGCATTGCAGATGAAATTATTTCCTTGACATTGTGTATTAATTGTTAATGAGGAAAGACAAGAATAGATAACTGCAGACGAGAAGATTCTTATCTTCCAATGAATGAACATGTTCTACGCTAAATACCGACCGTCACTGTCAAATGGAAGGCAGAAATAAAAATGCAAAAACATATGAATAACTAAATATGTGAATTTTTGGCATTGAAATTTCACCTTTGTTTCTGTTCTAATGAAATTCAAACAGTAGCATCGTGGATATGAAAACAGGTAAGCAGTGTTACAAATAAGTAACGTTTTTAATTAAGTATGATTTAGTACAAGCTAGCATTCAAAACATGAATAATTTTCTGAATAATGTTTTTGTCTTTGTAAATACATGAAGATTTTAGTCTGACATACTTTTAATCAAAATCAAAAATATTTTTCGATATTTGTTTTAGCTAGATGGGCACAATGAATGTTCTTGTGCTATGTGTGTGACTCTACAGGCCACCGAGAGCGGAGTTGGCCTCCAGTGCAAAGGATTGGCACACGGGGCCACCAACATTGCTATGAGTAGCTCCCTAGCTATTTATGGCTATAGTGATTAATCAGATGGAGAGTGCGAAAAAACTGATTACTAGCCAACTAAAGTAATTTCGATTAATACAGTGAGAACAAGTCAGTTTTATATTAAGAGAAAATAAATGTAAAACTATAGAGCAACTCGTACCAAATTCCCATTTGTCGTGGATAAGAATAAATACACTTGGAAATAAGAAAAATTTGTTTTTCCTCATCCCAGGAAGGTGGACACCGGAGATTTTGCTCCTCTTGTCCCCCTGGCACTCGCATTTCAAAGCAATCCAATAAGCACTTTACTACTTGACCAAATTGTGAGAAACAAATAATTCTAACAGATCATTTAATTGCGGTTTTCTAAGAAACTATTTGTATACATGGTTTCATATACAAAATCTCTAGCCTTTAGGACCGGTAGCGGAAACGCTTTCAAAAATAATTTCTGTTTAAAAGCTATTCATGTAAAACAGTGAATTTGCGCTTATTTCATAGTATAAAAACTTCAATATTCGTAGATATAAAATATTTTAATCTATAAGGAATGGGATTTTATTGAGTTCACCATATGGGAAATTTTTCTGAGCCCAAATCTAAGGACTCTCCATTGCAATTGCAGCTTCTCAGTTTATCCATCCAGCATTGAGGATCCTTCATCTAATTCCATTTGTTCTCAAATGCCGGAATATCATTTCCTTCCCTATCTCGCTCTCCACAAGACAACGCGCTTCAATAAAAGGAGCTCTGTTCCGAGTCCTTCTAAATTACGCAACTACCCGTGACTTGAACCGCCCTTCTCCCTTGGTCACTCTAATGGACCGACACACTCATGTAATAGGTATGACGAATATTTCATGAACTGTTATTTACTACGCAATATCAAAAAATCACAAATACCAGTGAAGAATACTACTGTTAAAAAGGTGTGATTCAATTATTGGTAAATAAATGTGCATAAAGTGTTTCAAATTTTTTTAAAAAAAAATTCATTCCTTTTTAATATACTGTTCCGAAGTTTTAGTTTTTAGTTTTATCTTCTGTCAACAGATGGCTCCACGGAAGTCCATTTTGGTACTTAGAAAGACTATCCTTCTTTTTGCGGTCGCCCTCTATCGCAGTTTCATTATATTTCCTGTGACGCTGTGAGTCACCATTCTTGTCGTAATATTTGTTTTCGAATAATTACAGCTCTTGTATAACGATACCATATAAAGTCGCAATAGTTGTTCGAAACAAATATTCACAGAGAAGCTTAGCTAACTGAGATCGGAACGGAAAATTATCGGATTTGTGATTCACTGCAAAGGGGATTCTGAATATTGAACTGTGTTGATGTTAGCTTTCGCGCTTGATGGGAATATTTGTGGTTAACTTAATTGATCTGAATTCTTTTAAGTATTTTTCGCTATACAGACACAATCTTTTTACAGTATATAGAACTAGAATCCCAAAATTTTGCGGAAAGTGTAATAAATGCAAATGATAATTTTTTATTTAATTTTTTCAAAACACTTTAATAAGAATTTGAAAATTAAAAGTGTGATTGAAATCATACTTACTTAAAACAGATATTTAAAAATAAAAATAGCAAAAATATTTATTATTAAAAATATCTTGGATTATGCATCCCTATCATGCAATACGATATTAATAAACTCGCGACGGAAAAGGGGGGGAAGCACCGCTTCCCCCCCTTTTTCGTCGCGGTTTCCGTCGCCTTTTCCGTCTACGGTTAGATAGTTGATTGCGCCGGAGAGTATGTTGACCACAAGAGTTTAATTGGAAAGTGGTCAGTTTGGGTTGCTGTGCCCAGGTCATGTAATGTTCCGAAATGGGTTGTGTCACTATGGCGACTTGTCTCATTAGCCGTTGTGCGAGCTTACCGACATCTGTTCCGGTTAAGCAGCGCTGCAACTAAGGGGTCTATTCTGGTACCCACGGTTGGGGTTGGGTTCGGTTGTGACCGGCGGGACCCCACCCCAACCGGGGTACCAGAATAGACCCCTAATTTGTGAATACTGAAACTTCTTCTTTTTCTACTGTTTTACAAAAATTGTTGATATTTGCTGCGATTTATTAGTGCTTGATTAATATATGTTAGTTTTTGTTTAGTGTTAAGCTTTTAGTTATAAATGTTCTTTTTTACAAGATAGCTATAGTGGCTTAACACATTTCAGAACGGTTGCATCTCTTTCGCAGTTATTGTAGGTGAAATATGAGGTCCTGTTTATAAATATAATAGAAATGAATGCATGTGCACCAATCAGATTCATAACATTAAAAGATTTTTTTATTTTGTGTTCAAAGCTAAATAATTATGGCCATATAACATCTGTAACAAAAATTCTAAAAATGAAAAATTTCAGAACGGTGGTAGGCTTTAAGCATTTGTTTTCCATTGGTATCAGTTCAATGTACATACGAATGGCTTTCCAATCCTAACAAATTTGCCAAAATTTAGTTGACTTAATTTCGAAAAATATTTTAAATTGCTGTAAAAGTTACTCTATTTTCATTGCTTCAAAAATTTTAAATCATATATTTATATATATTTCGACTTACAGCTAATTGGTAATAGATTGGTAATAGATAATGCATCGATATTTTTTGAATATTTAATAAAATGCATTGTAGCTTAATTTCTTGATTTCGTACTAAGAAAAACACATTTCGTTCTTACAATTGCAGCAGAAATTAATATTAAAAATTGATCGTTTTCAAAAATCATTATTCTTTATTTGAATTTAAATCATGAGATTTGAAATCTTTGGAAAATTAATGCTCAAAATTTTTATGCTCTTCTATCAGAAAACACACAATTAATCATCTCATCATAATATTAAAATATGTTTTGATTTTTGCTTGAGGCAATAAAACTGCTGTCGGTTCAAGTTATATCAACTTAGAGTATAATATTTCTATCTATTAAAATAACGGGAATATATGTCTGTAAATATTATTTAATCAATAAATTTTCTTTTTCGAAAATTAAAATAATTTTGCTTAGACTGATTTAATACAAAAAATCTCGTCTCTACAAGACACATTTCACTGAAAAATTGATGTTTTGTACAAAACTAATGAATGAGATACTCAGAATAACTCTTATTTCTAAAACAACGGCAACGTATATCGTACCTATACAATGTGTAGTATACGTACGGTTCACGTTGCCGTTGTTTTGGAAATAAGAGTTAGCCTGAGTATATCATTCATTAGTTTTGCGCAAAATATATATATACTATGCGTAGTCTACACTGTACGTCAGCTGGTTTGAAACTTTATACTTAATATGCAATGGATTTTGGATCTTGTTTTAACTGTGCTATCAGTTTCATCTTTACTTTCGGCTTTATAAAATGATTCAGTTGCAATAGTAACAAAATTTATTAAGAATATCAAATGTTATAACTTTTCAGTATGGAGCGCTTGACCTATTTTCCTCGTGATCCACAGTGTGTTAATAATTGGTAGGTTGGTCATTAAATGATAAGTTCATAATACTATATTAAATGAACAACGAACATGAATTGCAAAATAATATAAAATATCAATATCACTATTAATTTTCACTAAAATGTTTATAACATTGCTATCTTAAAAACTCTTTCTGTAAGTTTATACTGGGATAACGTTTAACTAGGGTTGGTTACTTTTTCGTGTGTATGCATTTGAAATCAACTACTTTTTTCTAAGAACGCTTCCAAAATTCATTCAAAAATCATTTTAGATTTTTTTAATTCAAGGCATTGCGATACATGTTTTATATTTCTTATTGTATTTCATCCAAATAATAGTGGATGAATTTTCGCCGAAGCAAGCATTTCGTATTTTAATGTCAATAAATCTAGTATATATTTAAAACTAGAGCAACGGAATTTTCTTAAAATGCTTGAATACGCTTGTACCGTGCTTGAATGCAAAAGAATGAAGGAAGTTTTAAGACCAATTTCTTTAACAACACTTTAAACTTTCTCCTCGACTTGCAAATGAGTTCTTAGTGTTCTGCTTAGCGCATTTGCAAAGCTTTCAAGAAATAACACTTCGGCAAACATTTTGAGATTCACTGAAATCCTCCTCTCTTAAATAGAAAACACGAAGTTCAAACAAGAATAGTTAAACCTTGGAGATTTTGATCAAGCATTTCTCACTTTATCGGATACGCTTCAACTGCTGATCTTTAAACAATAATAATAAACTTTCAATAAAAACCAAAATACCAACAGCACTTCGACGAAGACATTTAGCAGAATAGGTATATCCTGATAAAACCCCGATGAAGTCGATTTTAAGACTATAGGAGAAACTTCCTTATTTTTAAGGCCAAAATTTCTTCTAGGATAAGAAAAGGAAAAAAGAACCCTTTTCCCTTTGCTACAGGAAGTTCTGATAAACGGAGTTTCAACGTCTCAACATCGGAAACAGTTCCTGGTGGTCCAAAAAAAAATCCTCTTTCAGCGGGAATAGAGTTTAAAACCTTTCCTTTTTTGATGCCTCCAACGGGAATCTCTGATTTCAGTGCACACGTCTAGAAAAGTTGAATAAGATTTAAAAACCTCGAAGTTTAAACATGGGACGGAAAATTTCGAAAAGTAAAATGAGTTCTTTTAAAAAAAGTCTAGTGAAACTGGCTTGGACGCGAGTTATTAAAGAATTCAATGCGAGAATCTTATTAAAAAATATTTATATGCCGCCTAATTTCCATTAGGGATATCGAAAACTTGTTTACGTTTCTAAGGACATTAATATTTTCACTATTGTAATATTTACACAGTTATATTAAGCCACGTTGTAAATATTAATTTCTAATTATTATGTTTTGATAGACCTAAGAATTTAGCATAATAATGAATTAATAAGGAATTTTTTCAAAAATAATTAATAAAGAATTTTTACAAAAATAAAAAATAATCAATAAAGAATTTTTACAAAAATAAAAAAAATAATTAATAAAGAATTTTTACAAAAATAAAAAATAATTAATAAAGAATTTTTACAAAAATAAAAAAAAAATAATTAATAAAGAATTTTTACAAAAATAAAAAATAATTAATAAAGAATTTTTACAAAAATAAAAAAAATAATTAATAAAGAATTTTTACAAAAATAATAAAGAATTTTGACAAAAAAAATTAATAAAAATTTTTTAGTTGAATCACCTCCTTTATTGTTCTTCATTGCAGTTAGGCTAAATTTTAATCTTAGTGAGGATTTTGAAGTTTCTGTTGAACATAATGAAACTAAAGCCAGTAACGCGTTCTCTATACAGAAGCCTATAACAAAAATGGACGGTTGGCAATGCGGTCTTGACTTTTATGCAGTCGAGCGGAATTTTTCCCTTGTTCAGATACTGCAATAAATGTTGAAACTTCTAGAAAATTGCTTTTTCTGAAATTTACGGAGGCTCATAATACTATTTGCACGGCCAGTTAGATATCGGATATTTAAAGTTAAGGTAAATAGAAAGCAGAAGGTGTGGGAAGAACAAAACGCACGCGCGTCTCGGAATCAAAAAGTTTTATCTTTAAATTTAAGTAGTGAGGAAAAAAATTAATTCGAAAAGCACAAAAAAATCCATTTTATCACATATTTTTATTTTTAATTTAACACAAACCTTTGATTTGTGTTAAATTTGGATTTCTAGGGTTTTATTTTCAGAAAAGATAGCCAAGATAGTTTTGAAAAAGAGGCAGTTAACTAATAGACATCCATTTTCGAAATCTATAAGTTGAAAAGAGTAACTATATAATATAAAACTTTCTTCTATGCATTTTTAGAATAACAAACAAAAATTTTGAATTCACTGGTACTAATGATATAGTAAGAAAGAAAATCAGTTGAAAAATATAATAAGACAAATGATATCTCAGAACGAAATAATATTTTGTAAATTTGATTTAGAACTGAACCATCAAATGCACCAGAGAACGAAAAATTTGCCTCATACGCAATTTGATCTGAACTTACTCATTTCGGAAGAGAAATAAAATTATGGCAATACATTCAGTGAATCGTATATCTAAAAAGGATAAATAAATAAATCTCAAGAATTCTAATAACCTAATTTTCTTAAAAAAAATTTAGATTTGCCTCTAAGATCTTGCAACCAGGTTTCAATTTTGTTAACTATCCTACCAGAATTTAATGATATTCTATATAACATGGTATCCCACTCCCATCCCATTTCTGATCTTACTTCGGAAAAGAGGAATTGGAGAATACTTTAACAATTCGATCATAAAAAAGGAAACTAATAAAATGCAGTATTTTTCTTCGTTTCCTCTCTGCCCTGGAGGAAAAAGGAAAACAGCATCGACGGGAGGAAATGGTTTGATAACCTGGCGAAGAGACGTCGATTGAGAGTGGGGGCCGAATCACGTGAAACTGTCATTTTCTCTCGAGACAGGTTGCGTTTAAAAGGCGGAGGAATATAGTTCCCAGCCGTCATCTGCTTGTTTTTTGTCCACAGCATTGGCGAAGGGATACCGGTATGTAGAATAAGGCCTGTCGCAAGTATCCTTAAATTTGGATCTTCTGGAAGCGAGTGAAGATTCTGAAATTGATGCTTCGAAGCTTCGGTTACGTGAGGAGGATTGCTTGCGTGAGGCTACAGGTGGATTGTTTCTTCAAAATGTATCGATTCTCCCTTAATGCGTTTGCTATTATTGATTATAGTTTTCCGAAGTAATGATAAAAAAGATATTGATGCATTTTTCGATGGAATAATTTATTACTTTTTGGCATATTTTTGAATTAGATCTTTGTATGGAAATACTCAGTTTAACCATTAGATAAAATTTTTAAGATAACTTTTAAAAATTGGAACTTGTGGAGAATTAGGCTACAGGATTGTTTCTTCAAAATGTATGATTCTCCATTAATGCATTTGCTATTATTGATTATAGTTTTACGAAGCGATGAGGAAAAAGTTTTTGATGCATTTTTCAATGGAATAATTTATTAATTTTTGGCATATTTTTGAATTAGATCTTTGTATGGAAATACTCAGTTTAACCATTAGATAAAATTTTGAAGGTAACTCTTAAAACTTGGAACTTGTGTATAATGAGGCTACAGGCGGATTGTTTCTTCAAAATGTATCGATTCTTCCTTAATGCATTTGCTATTATTGATTATAGCTTTCCGAATCATTGATAAAAAAGCTTTTGATGAATTTTTCGATGGAATAATTTATTACTTTTGGGCATATTTTTGAATTAGATCTTTGTATGGAAATACTCAGTTTAACCATTAGATAAAATTTTTAAGATAACTCTTAAAACTTGGAACTTGTGGAGAATGAGGCTACAGGTGGATTGTTTCTTCAAAATGTATCGATTCTCCATTAATGCATTTGCTATTATTGATTATAGTTTTACGAAGCGATGAGGAAAAAGTTTTTGATGCATTTTTCAATGGAATAATTTATTAATTTTTGGCATATTTTTGAATTAGATCTTTGTATGGAAATACTCAGTTTAACCATTAGATAAATTTTGAAGGTAACTCTTAAAACTTGGAACTTGTGTATAATGAGGCTGCAGGCGGATTGTTTCTTCAAAATGTATCGATTCTTCCTTAATGGATTTGCTATTATTGATTATAGTTTTCCGAATCGTTGATGAAAAAAACTTTTGATGCATTTTTCGATGGAATAATTTATTACTTTTTGGCATATTTTTGATTAGATCATGATATGGAAATACTCAGTTTAACCATTGTATAAAATTTTTAAGATAACTCTTAAAACTTGGAACTTGTGGAGAATTAGAAAAGTTGTTTCAACGTTGAAAAGTCATTGGAATAAAAGTTTTGCAGTTATTGCTATTCAGCGAGAGAATTGCATATTCTTCTCTTTCATCGTTAACAATCAGAAACGTCAGAATATTGTGAGATATGGTTCATCATGGAATCACTAAACCATATAGTTGATCAGAGAATCTCTCTAATTAGCTCCACTCAGTGAGGAAATCTTAATCAATTATATATACAATAGTTTTACCTACCCCATACAGAAATACTTATAAACTTTGTACTAAGAAAAAGTTAAGGGAAATATAAATTGTACTGTATGCTTTTGTGGCCCTGAACACTGCATTTTAATATTAAAAAAATCTATTGTTTTGCAATAGACTTATATGATCATTAAGCCTTCGTGAATTTTGCTTATACCCAAATCCATTTTATTGCTTTAGGAGAATTGAAAATAACTTTTGTATATAGCCCAATATGTTCATCTTAAATTAGATAATAGTTTTCATTTTTGGTTATGCGCATAAGGAAAAAGATATTATTATTTATTATAATAAAAATCAGTAATTTTTACTTGCTGTTTATATTCTTGTAATATGTAGGTATCAATGAAAATAAACACATTCTGAATATGCTCACAATGGAAAACATTAAGGCGAATCAAACACTTAAACACATAATAGAACATTATTGTTAATAAATTTATAATCAGACAAACTGTAAAGTATAGTGTAGAATGAAAATAAGCTTGCAAAGAGAGATAACAAATATATAAACATAGGCAACAACTAAATAAATCACAGTAAAGGAAAAGGAAATAAAAAATGCATTTATTGAATCAACTCTTATGCTTTCTTGACTCTTAAAGATGTTAAAAATATCGATGTGACCGCTAAATTGCAAAAGTCAAATAATGTGCAGATTTTAAACGAGACGTTGATTTAACTAAATTAACAAATTAAAAGGATTATAACTTTACTTATATTTTGAACATTGATTTTATGGATCAGTTCTTTATTTTTCAAAAGATATTATTTCTAGCAAGATACACGTTTTCATACTGCGATAAAAATAAAACGAGACGTTAATTTAACTAAACTAAACAAATTAAAAGGATTTTAATTTTACTTATATTTTGAACATTCATTCTATTGATCAGCTCTTTATTTCTCAAAAGATATGATTCCAAACAAGAAACATGATTTCATACTGTGATAAAAATAAAAACTGTTGATAATGCAAAAAAACTATTTCTTAAGCTAATTTTACATTCTAGAGCATGTATTGGCTATTGTGAGCTGTTGTATGAAATATTTTTATCCAACTATTTGTTGAGTGTCTGTATTCCGCTGAGTTAAGTCTTCTTTGGATGATAGGTGCGCGCATCTATTTCTTTTGTTTACATTATAACGCACGCTTGGCACGGCGTCCTCTCTTTGTTCCACAACTCTTATAAAAGGTAAGATTTTAAGCCCTTCCTTTCATACTTTGTTTAAAAGACTGTTTTTAATTTCATCTTTGTGGATAAATGCTTTTTTTTCCAATACATTTCGGAATGGGTTCAGGCCTTAGAGGATATTAAATATCAGACCTTGAAATCTTTTTCCCTACAGAAACTCTATTCCATTTTTTGAATCTTTATGGATGTATCGCCTCTGATGAAGTCATCCACCAGGTTCTTACTTTTTATCCTTGTCTCCTATTATTTTTAACTCTTCGACAATCTTAGTTCCCTTTATTAGTATTTTTATTTATTTGTCTTCTTTTAAAACAATGATAACGCTCATTCCTCAGACATAAGGAGTCAACTCTAATCCCTCTGCATAAGAAGCGGAAATCTTGAGACTTCTCTAACACGAATGACTTTGCACCAGTTTAAAAACGGATAAACTCTGAATTTTGCTTGATTTCCTGCTAGACGTTCTCTTCTCGTCCTAAAACTTACTTGACATTATTCAGCAGAAGATTACGATGGGCGTTGAAGGCTGCCTCTAAATCTATTGTGAAAATACAGAGAACAGTGCAGTGGCCTCATCCGCATATCGCACCCCGTTCCAACTACCCTCCTCCCTGAGTCTATCGTTTGGTAATCCCCCTGAGAGAGGTTGCAGAAGAAAGTAGAAGGACTTTGCATTTTCTTCGGATTTCTAGAAGGTCTTGATTTATCTGCTTTCAGAGATTTAAACTTTTGGGAAATCTCTCGTATGGATTCGACCCTTGCCCGAAAAGAATAGTTGAATTTAAACATGAGATCAGAAGTCCCTGTTATGTAAGGGAATGTGAAGTAGGCCAAGAATCAAGTGTAGTAGGAAAGTTGTGCTCTACTATAAGAATTATCCGCGTTTTGTTGAAAGGATAAGAATTGTAGAAATGTAAGTTGAACAGAAATCCTTGTCAATCCACCTACTTCCATCATTGTTGTTTTTTAGTTATTTAAAAGTTAAAACAGTATAAAGTTCTTTCATGTGAAATTTATGCTAAAAAGCACAAAATTTCTTTTATATGTAATGAAATATCTTCCCTTTATGAAGATGTAAGTTTCTTCCACTTTTAAAAGGCAGCAAATTTTATAAACACTGCTGTATTGTTCCTTCTGATTGTCTTCGGAAAAATGTACTAGTAGCTTTTACAATTTCAGTTAGAATGTTAAAATTACAAAAAAGTTATTTTCACAGTTATAGGTGGTAGGTCTATTTGATTTATTTTTTGACTACTATATAATTTGGATATTCACAGAGATCTGTTTGAGATTTCCTTTATATTTTTAAATCAAAGTTTTCGGGTTTCATTGACGCACACACACAGAGACAGAGGGAGATAGTAAAAAATATCAAATATAATAATATACAAAATCCAATAAAATTCCAAACACAATAAAAATTATCATAACTAATCAAACAAAAAATTGCAATCGCTCTAAAAATTATATGGTATCAAAATGAAATAATGCTACCTCATTCTATAGTCTATTCTAAGGCTCTTCTATAATTACAAATAAAAACATCCAAAATTTCTCTAACCTAATCAGAATGATCATAATCAAATAAGATAAAAAAATACTATAAAAAACAGAGCCAATGAATATTGCAAAAGCCCTAAATAACTTATAGAACCTAGATGATATAATGCTACCCCATCTACAAACACATTTATCTATATCTATATATATATATAATGTATGTATCGGAAAGGAGAAACGAAGCTTTATTCACGAATAATCCGCAAAACACCAAAACAGGTCACATGAAAAACACAGCCCTAGCACAAATTGGCAGCACAAACAGACAGCAAATCACAGATAAGAACAGCAATGGCACGAACAAAATACGCTCAGCGTCTAATAGCTTATCATCTCGCGATGCGAAAAAGACTGCAAAGAGATTCTTCGAACTCCGAAGACGTTCAAAGACGATTGTCTCATCTCAGCAACTCCCGAGTTTTTATACCTTTCCTGACAGGATGTGACGTCACATAGAATCATCTAGTAAATTCTGTTTTTCTCCGCCCCTAACAGAAATATCGAGAAAATCCCAGCATTTTTGAGGTCCTTCATTTTGTCGCCAAAATGTCACCAATGTCGGGTGGTTAGACACCATCCCCCTGTAGGTAGTAAGAACCTCTGTAAATGTCTCTTTCAAACTATATGACTAACATTGTGGGAAAGCGACATTACATATTTGCAACAGTATGTGTATATGTTTGTTCCGGCATCATTTCCGAATGGCTAACCCAATTTTGAAGAAACTTGGTAAGCATGTTCCTCATCAGCCGATTTGAAGTACTGCAGAGGTAAGTAAGCCCGAACCCAGTCTCTCGTGGTCGGGTGGGGCAAAGTCTCAAAAATATATGTTACTAATAGGCGGATAGACGCACTTCACGATTTCGGAGTCTTGGGTAATTTTGATGAAATTGTTACACACACTTCTACTTCGACAACCGAAAATACTATTAAGGTAAATAAATGCTAATCCAATCCGTCAGAATAGTGAGGGGCAAAGTCTTTAAAATACATTAAATAAATAAGCAGACTGGTATGAAATCTGATATAGTTTGCACAATTTTGATGATACTGGGCAGATATATTCCTCATAGGCTGGAACAGTCGTTAAAGTTTAACGATTTTTCTTATGTCGTTTAGCAGAAAAAAAGCACTATTTAATATCATTGGTGGGCATCACCTCCTGATGAGCGACTTGCCATGATGTTTCCTCGATTTTTGAGGGTTTTTTGTCTTCTTTTTGTATGTTTTTTTGTTTCTTGTTTGTTTTGTTGTATTGTTTTCCTTTTTGATGCGGCTTTTAAGCTAATGCATAAATGGCTTTCTCCTTTTCTTACAATTTCTATTGTATTTTATATATAATTTCGTTTTTAAAAATTTTTGAATTTTGTGCTTTACAAAAATCTCTGTTGATATATGTATATATATGTGTATTTATGGTTAAAACTCTCTCCTTATTTCCTCTGCATATTTAGGGTAATTTACCCTTTATGTTTTTAACAACTGGTCTCATTGATGGTTTGGCGCAAATAAAATCAAGATTTAAAATAACAAGTTCGCCTAAAGTCGGGCTGATCACTTAAATTGTTGACAACTCAATATTTTGGATTGTATTTTTCAATTCTTAATTTATTCTTAATAGCAACATAATTAATACGATATGTTCAAAAACTTTCTATAGGTACTTTTGGCATTAATTTAATAATTTTGATTTTTGGATTAATCTAAATATAGATTTGTAATCAATTGAAATTTTTGAAATGAATGCTTGATGTGTTTGTTATTGTACTTATAAATAAATATGTTATATATATATATTTCAAACAATCAAAATTCAAGTAACATTTTCAATATAAACACTTATTAAACTAATAATTAAAATTAAAAATAAAATAATGTTACCTTATTAATAATCATACAATGAAATACAAAAAGATAGATTATAAATATCTATATGTGTATATATATATATATAGGATTTCCATTTAGGATTGCCTTTTACATCTCTGTTTAGTGAGAGTATAATTTTCAGAGCAATATTTTATATCTAAATTATGTCTTAGTGTAATTATGAGTTCATAGAATAGATAGCTTTCCTTCAATTACATTATAGTTAAATTCAGGGCTTTTTCAATATGATATAATAATATATATTGATTTAGTTTTTGATAATAGTTTTATTTTGATAAGGTATGGACTTTGTTTACTATATATATATGTATATAAATATATATATAGAGAGAGAGATTACGTTAAATTTTTTTTCATAAAAAATAAAAAAAATGCGAGATTCTGCTAAATCAATAAAGGAGAAAAAATGAGGTAATCTATTCCCCGCACTTACTTTTTCTCCATACTTAGCTTACCAAGTTTACTCTTTTATAAATGATATATTTAGTTCTAACTTAATACGGTATTTTATTATATTTTTAGTCCCTAGCATTTTTAACCTGAAAAGGGGGCAGAAATGTTTGTGCATTTAAGACGTTCCTAATTATTCTTGCCAATTGAGTAAAAAAAGTATTTTCTTAGAATATTCATTTGAACAACTACAAATGCTTCTCTCTCCTTTAAAATATTTGTTCCCATAAATATTCTTGCAATAAAATACTCAGCATGTAACCGATGTTGTGATGTGTTAAGTCACTAGAGCTTTGTTGTAAAAGATATAATTTAATAACTGAAATCTTAACATTAAAGACTAACAAACATTAATAAATTGCAACAAATGACAACATCTGTAGAAAAATCTAGAACAAAAAGAATTTGTAGTATTTACATATCCGTTGTAGCACTGCTTAGCTGGAACTTAATAGCACAGACGGCTAGATAGTGTTAATCGGCACAAGCATACTTGTTCGAATAATTTTACTCCAAATATATCCATAAATCTAATTCTAAAATGAAACAATCCTCAGAGACCCATTCCATTGCCTTCTCATTCCTTCCGCATTCCACAGTGACCTCTCACTTATATGCACTCTCTTTTATGCGCGTTTTATTCGCGTTCCCGGCCAGGGATATAGGAAAACAATGTTAACTCTAATTTATTTATACGCCGCACTAAGAAAGCACCTCTCACTTATGCGCGTCGCAAAAATTTTCTTAGTTCAAAAGTTTTTTCCTTCAGCAGAACAAAAACCCTTTTTGTTCTGCTTCCCTTGCCCTTCCCCTATTGTTCAGATTCCAGGAAAGCATTCCTCCACCTTATACACAGGCGTCTGAAGAACACGCGGGGGTTCTTGTGATTGACGTTAGTAAAAGTCGCATTTATACAGCAGCCAATTAGAGAGGTTAGTACGGTACGTACCACGTGGCATTGATCGCTAACGAAATAACCATATTTGAGGTTTTGGTTAGATGGTTATGTTTTAAAATTGCGGGAAATTGGAGACATTGTAGCTGAAATAAATGGTGGTGAGTAGGATAACGATCATGAAGAAGATGCGGCTAAAGTTCCCCCACACACAGTAGCGTTAGAAGCATTAGAAACTCTGACCATTTTCAGTTCAATTCCCGAAGTGAAGGAGCTTCTTCACGTCTCGATGAACTTCAAAAGACTGTTTTTGAAAATTCGCGAAAACAATCCTCGATTATAAATTATTTTGTGAGAGAATAATATGAGTAAAACGAAATTTGGGTCTGTAAGCATTTCCATTTCCTTTGTGTTCTTAAAAAATAATTAACGGAAGTTATACACGTATTCGTATTTTGAAACTAATCTTATTTACATTTTTCAGTAGTATATACATAGTATTAATTAACAATATATGTGCACTGTATTGAGGTTTCACTTTTAAGCTCCCTTTTGTGATTTTTCACTTATGCGTGTCTCTCACTTATGCGCGTTTTTTTCGCTGTCCCCTGCGTCCGCTCATAAGTTAGAGATCACTGTATTTTCTTATTTTTCACTCGCTTTATATAATCGAAAATGCACAAAAATTATTTTTAATCATATAAATTTAGGAGTTCTCAAAAGATGCTTGCAGTTAAACAATATTTTTCATTCAAATAAACCCTAAATGAAGGCCATCGGAAGATTTATTTATTATCTCAATGTCCATAAAAGAAGCAGGTACTTAAACTATAGAAATAGTAACAATATCAGTTTGTTCCACAATGGTTTTAAGCAAACAAATCTAGGGAAATGAACAAAATTTAAATGTAAATCCCTTCAACAAAGCTTTGCTTTTTCTACGAATTACAAATGCAGTTTTATTTCCTGACGCATTTTCTAGCTTTTTATAAATAACATTTCAGCGAAAGGTTTAAAAACCACTCTAATTTTTAAACTGGAAACAGTAAATTCAAACAAAACTTGTTGAATATCAGTGATTTTTGTCTGACATATTTTACTGTATTGAATACACTTCAAATAACGATCTTAAAATAAACATTACCACTCGAAGAACTCAACAAAATACGTGTTTCGAGCTGAAACACCGATTAAATCGTTTTCGGGAACTCTATTGAAGAAACTTCCTTGTATTTAAGGACGAAAATGTCTTTGGGTAGAAAAAAAAATATATAAATGTTGTACAGATCCTACTTTCTCTGATTTAGGAACTTCTAAGAAATGAATTTTCAACGCATCACCATTGAAAATAATTCCTCGTAAATATTTCAGTACTCTTCAAGCATGAATAGTGCTTTTTATTCTCTTCGAACATGGTTTTCAAATGAATTCAATAGAGACATCTACAAATGCTAGATTGGAGTGACAAATCAAGAAGTTCAAACATTTGAAGAAAATATTGAAAGTAAACTATGTTCTATTGGAAAAGTGTTAAGGAAATTACTTGGAAAAAGAATTAACTGAATTTATTTGTCAGTGTTGTTGTTGAAGGAAAATCCAACTTCAATCACATTTTTTTATATTTAACAAATATATGCATCTTTTTGGGAATATTGATCAATATTTTCCCTGTTGAAATAATTTCATACTCTAAAGTAATAAAATGATTTATAAATTCTCATTACCAATAATTGTTTTTCTTATACTTTATGTTCTATTAAAATATGAAATATTTTATCATTCGGACACTCTTTTTATTATTTTCTTTTCATACAACTTGCTATTTTTAATAAAGAAACATCTAGTGTTTCTTTCAAAACGTTATAAATGAAGTAAATGCAGGTTTTCCTGATGTGTGGAGATGGATTTGTTCGTTACTTGTCCCAAAGCAAATATCAAAGGTGCTGGAATAAGGAATCTGGCTACTCGACAAAAATGTAGGCGTGTAGTTGAAGTGTTATTTAATTAGAGATCGACCTTTGTGGTAGTTAATGTATGGAAAAGTGATAAAAAGTACCGAAGTTTAGAAAAAAATGCAAAAATTCACCCTATAGATTTGTTTAATAGTTAAATTCCGAACAGTTAATCGTTATAGCTCTCAGCACAGTAATCATTCTACTGCTTCACGAAGCATAATCACGTAATAAATAAAACTAAATAACCGGATGCTATTCTAATTATGATTATTTTGTTGTAGTAGAGAAGTCAGAAATTTTAATCAATCACTTGGACTTTTAGTTAGATAATTTTGTTTATAAACAAAAAAGACTTCCTGTCCATTAATAACATTTTGAGATTTTAGGTTGATTCCTTATAGGAAATCAACCCATTGCAATGATTCTGAAGAAAAGATTTCCGGAAAATTTCTGTAGATCTTCATCGATCATGACCCCTAGAACACAATAACAACCTTCACTAAAAAAATTTATATATATATATATATATTTAAACCATTAAAACTCAAATAATATTTTCATCATATACACCTAAGATATGACACATCCTAAAGTTCATATGTATGTTATGTATATATAAAACGATAACTGAAGTAATTTTGATTTCATTTTAACCAGCGTAAGATATGTTGTAAGGATAGTGAAAAACTCGGTCGAGTGCGTAGATGGGCTATCCAGGTCGAAGGAGGTGGAAATGGTGGGGAGTTGAAATTTTCATTTCCCCATAAATCCTTTACATTTGAAAATAGAAAGAAAATTCAAACTAGACGAATTATCGCCGTGTAATTACAAACAATGTTTGCATTTAGATCTTTTCGATAGCTGCAATTGCTTAGAAGTTATGAGCTGAATAGTGATTTTCCCTCCCCTCCCCCCTAACTTAAAGTGCCTTTTAAACTATGCATGTTGCCCCTTGTTGGAAATCTCTTGTCATTTGCGGTCTCGTTCACCCTCTTTCATACTTGCAGTTTTAATCCTTATGAAAATAGAGGCCGAAATTATCTTTTCCTTATATCTCCGGACTAAATGAATCTACTTTTGCCTTCCGGCTTGCCTACGGGGATTTTTTTTCTCCCGCTAACTCCTTGAATATTTTTCTTGGAGAAGAAGATATTATGTTAAAGAAGAATAAAAACGTAATAGAAAAAGTATAAATTCCAAAGAATGACACATTTTCTCTGAATTTTTTCCCTGCTACGTTTTTTTCTTATTATTATTAGAGTATTTTGTGTGGTATATATCTTGTTTTCTTTCATTCTCTTTCATAGATAAGATGAATTTCGCTTATAGAAACAACTTCTCGTTTCTTTTTCTGACAGAGAAAACACGGGATATTTATTTTCCATCACTTCAAGCTATAGTCCTAAGCCAAATGTTAGTTGCTTCTAGTCATATAATACTTTAGCGTTGGAAACGTTTGAAAGCGTGAATTTTTATAATGTCTGACGTTGGATATTTCTGCTAAGTTCACAATGACGAGATTGCCAAGATGTTTAATGTTGTTCTTTCCTCTTAGGACAACGTCTTAACAATCAACACTTTCCTTCTACGAGCTGGTGCATTTTGGATCATTTTAAAGTCCAACAATATTATATCTATATTTATAAAAGGCAATGTTTGCGTGTGTGCGATGTCTAGTCGAATCTATCGCACTTATAGCCATGAAATGTGGCACACAGGTAGACGTAATAGTGACTCAATGCAACTCGAACCATAATTTTAAAACTTAATATAGAGAATTTTTGTATTTAAAGTTCTGTGTTGTTTTGGTTCATTTTTGGCACGTTTACGGCTGTACCTTTTCTAATGATTGTTGAAGAACAATCAATGCACTATCGGATAGAAAAAACAATTTTCATTCTAACGAAGTTTGTTTTGAATTTCCACCATAATTTGCTTAATTTTGAGAAATTTTTAAATAATAGTCGCTTTTATGGTAATTTTTGATAAGGATTTCTTCAAATTCTCGCATCTGACGTTCTAACAACTCTATAATTTTTATTTTTTTCAGCTTATAACTGGAACGTTTCAGTCGGATTTAAAATAAGAACGGTTAAAATATCTTATTTCGTGCTTTTAAATTAATTTTTCCCTGATCGGTTCAAGCAGTTTTTTTGCTAGCGAGATTTGACAGCCAAAGTTTCTCCGGACGATCGCAGAATGCATTGTTGCTTCCTCGCAGGAGGTGACGTAACATGCTTTCATTCCCAGCATTCATTTATACAATCCGATTCCTTTCGGTGACGTCATTACATTCGAGTCATTGTCGAGAAGAAAAATAAGCGGGAAAATCAATAATGTGTACCTTTTTTTTAAAAAAAATAACTTTTTCGTGTCACTGTGGGCAATTTTTCCCCATTTTGTCGGAGTCCTGTTTCCGCGGGCAACGCCGTGGGCGTACTGCTAGTAATTGATATTTCTATACAGAATGTAAATGCAGGATGCCACCTTAAATGATATGATGTAATTGTAGTTTACACTCCTTTTCTTCTACCTGGGTCGGCAAACATGGTTGACGCATTTTGGCACCATTTTAAATTCGAATAATCAATAATAATTGGCATCTAAATAGAAACTGGAAATACAGGGTATCATTTAATCATATCAATAACCTATTCTAGGTTTCTACTGTCGGTCTGCCACGAGAACTCTGCCCGCCAAGTTGTCTCGTTGACGGTGGTCTCTATATAAATGGGTTATCATAGGGGAAATCCATTTCGAGTAGGTAGAAGTTCACGAATGATGTATTTTTTACGGCCGTAAGGTTTGTCTTTTCCCGCCGCCAAACTGGCGCAAAGAAAAAAATGAAACCCAGAATTCCGTCGGATTCCTCCTATTCGAAATGGATCTTCCCTAATATAACCAGTTGCTATAGCAACCGCCTTCAACGAGACATCTTGGCAGGCAGAGTTCTCGCGATGGACAGACAGTACAGCCAAAAACATTCATCGAACCTGCGAAATTCGTATGGGATAAAAAGATGGGGAAAACATTCAGAGGAAAAAAGTTCAAAATACTGTCACCAAAGGGCTTTTTGGTCACTCTATATTTTAGAACCGAAAATATTGATATATCCTTTAAAATTTTCTCGAAGATTGGATATAGAAGATAAATAAACTTTCCTCAGACAGGACACTCGTAAAGATTTTCTGATTTTCACCCTAAGTTTTTCCAATAGAACACTTTTACTCTAAATATTTTTCCTCTAAATTTTAAAGTTCACGCCTACTAAAATCTATTCAGATTTAGTGTTCTAGAATTGCATTGAATTCAGCTAAAATCTTCGAAAGTGTTAAAAAATGCTTTTTGAGCTCTATTCGCGCTTAAGTTGGATTTATTCTTTGCATTTAAAATGCACTGATGGGGAGCTATTTGCAATGTTCAGATGCGGCAATTCTCCGTTTTCTGAGCTTCCTCTGACTCAGAAAAAAGATTTCTTCCCACTATTTTTACTTAGGAGAAGAAACGAGGAAGTTTCCTCAGTAGAGTTCTTAAAATACATTCAATCGGGTTTTATCTAGAAACGCGTATTCCGATGAATGAATTCTATCATATATTGCTAGTATTTTTGCTTCTGTTGGGAATAGTAATGGTTGTTTAAAGATCAGCAGTTGAAGCATATTTAATAAAGTAAAAAGTGTTAGATAAAATTCTATGATATCGATAAAAAAAATTGTAAAGAGGGTGTACGTAAATGCAGTCGAATAAGCCGGATAAAAAAATAAAGCTCTTTATTTTTATCCAAAATTCTAGGAAAACAAACGTAGTACATGTAACAATCAGCGCTTGTACAAATTGACAACAGAGATTACCAATAAATCTCAATTATAGCACTTTCAATTACGCTCAATGTCTCTTGGTTCACCAGCTTCCTTGCTGATCAAACTCCGACTGACTACTCTTGGTTTAAGAACTTGGTTTTATACATTTTCAACAGTAAGTGAGGTCATTACGTAGGAAGTGTT
>BGPR01026309.1:0-21627 GCA_013235015.1 Araneus ventricosus | reverse complement strand
GAATTCAAAAAAATTACTTTTGGAGAGGTCAATTTCGACAAGTAAAAAATTATATTGCTTCCTGTCATGAGTGTATTCAAAGGCGTGGTTATGTTAAACATATTAAGGCCCCTATCCAGAGAATTCCAACTGCAGACTTCCCTTTTCAAAAATGTGCTTTTGATGCTGTAGGCCCTTTAGTTACTTCCAATCATGGTAACAAATGGATTATAGTCATCTCTGACTACTTCACACGTTATGCAGAAGCCTATCCGGTTAAAAACATTCAGAGCTCAACAGTGGCTCATGTTCTAATGGACTTTATTTCCAGGCATGGTTTAATGCAAGTTCTCTACTCAGATAGAGGTTCAAATTTTATTTCAGAGGCCATGAATGAAATTTATAAAAAATTAGGAATTCAAAAATTAACCACCTTAGCTTATTCCCCTCAAAGTAACGGTCTTGTTGAAAGGTTAAATAAAACCTTAATAGATTCTCTCAGCCATCTAGTTTCTGTGACACAGGAAGATTGGTGCGAACATGTTCCTTTAGCACTCATGGCTTACCGAAATGCATTCCATAGATCAATCAAAGAGACTCCCGCTTTCCTGAATCACGGGAGGGATATTGTTATGCCTTATGACTTAATATTTTCAGAAAAAGAAAGATCCTACAGTGACACCCCTAGTTATGCTCATCAGCTGGTAAATAGACTTCAGACTAGCTTTGCTATAGTAAAGGAAAATTTGGAAAAAGCAGCAGATGACATTGAAAAGTTAAATAATTCAAAACCTAAGTGTAAAGAAATTTTGGTAGGGGATTTGGTTTATTTGCACACACCAAAAATTAAAATCCATACATCAAAGAAATTTGCAAAATTAAATGAAGGTCCATTTAGGGTGGTAAGACAATTTTCTCCTGTTAATTTTCAGATACAACATGTTAATAATCCCACAAATAAACAAAATGTTCATGTCAATAGGTTAATTAAAGTTGAAAAGAGAGAAATTTTTCCTACAGTTCAATCTGAGAATTCACTTGCTGATGAGGGTAATGAGGTTTTGAATATTAATGATGATAAGGAAAATGGTAATAATGATGCTGTTTCAAATGAGGAAGATATTTTAAAATTATTTCCCTGTTATACTTTACCATATAAAGATTGGATGGATGATCATCAAAATGTGCTTTCTAACACTGTTCAAAGTGATCAATTGTCAATTCAGAATGTTCTGCATTCAGCAAATCCCCCAAATAATTTTGAGCGTGAGGAAACAAATACTCCTATTTGTAATCTGACTCAAAATCAGCCTCATGATCATACAAGTGTTATGCAACCTTTAACAAACTTGCCCTTGAGTCCAGTTATTGATGAAGATATTACTCCTGTTATTATTAAAAATCCCACTGTTAGTAAACAAGTGCCTATAACAAGGACCTATGGCTTAAGACCTAGAAATGCTCTTGGCTTTGTAAAGTACAATTAATACAGAATATGTTCTTGTTGTGTTTACTTACATTTTAGATTTAATAATTATAGTGATCAGTTTACTTACATTTTAGATTTAATAATTATAGTGATCACTGTCAAATTAATTCTGATAAATAATTATTTGAGGAAATGATACTAAAAGTTTTATTGTTATCTTATCATTATCTTATTTTAATTTTCATATGGGAAACTTATGTAGGTTAGTGAATTAAGTACATGTGTTTGCTGTCCTTATTTTCTTATATTTTTTCTTATATGGTATTAATATGGGTCCTTCTGATTAGTTAGTATTGGGGACAATTGTGTTATACTGTGTTAAGTTAGTATTCTGGCTAGTGTTAATAAAAAAAAAAAAAAAATCTGTTTACACAGATTTTCATTCAATTCAAATTTTTATGTTATTGACAGATATCTTCTGCTGAAAGTAATTCAGTATCTTCTTGTATTTATTATTTTAGTCTTTTGTCATTGATCTGATTCTTACATACTCTTATATACTTCATTGCGTAGAATTAGTTTAACCTTTATTGTATTCTATAAATTTCTACTTATATTCCAATTTATCACTTCTTTGTGCCCTGGTGCATTTTGAGAATTGGCAGATAAACTCACTCCATTGTAATTATGGAAAATTTTTGCCTATTTTTATATTACGGGTGTTCTACTTTATTATTTGTCTTTAGTTATTGTTATATATATGTGTATTGCATGAAATATAGGGAAGGAGACATTTAGATATCTCTAATTGCTTTCGCATATGCTCTATATTATTTTATTGGAGGTTGAAGAATGTTTTATGCCTAGTTGTATGTTATTTTAAGTTAAAATTATTTGCACCTCTGTGTTGTTCTGAGTAGTTAACTTAATCTGTTTTCCATACTCTTACTCATAAATTTCTACCCCTCTATAGAGAAATAGATAAAGGTTTTTTTTAATCAAAATAGGTAATAGTCTTGAGTTGAGGATGTGTTGTTAGGCGCCTGGCACACTTTCTCTTATAACTCTCTGTTCCTTTTAACTTGTGTGAGGGTGTAGGACAACTGCGGGTCGGATGTCTCTGCTCCTTGTGCAGGTTAATCTTCTCTTCATTCCTATTCAATGTTCCAACTAAATTTTCTTCCTCGAAATTCTAATACTCCTTATTAATTTTCCATACCTTTGCACACCTATTAAATGTCAAAATTTTCTTTTACTCAGATCTTCTTAAAAATTTTCTTTCTATAACTTTGCTTATTGAAAGGAACATCTTAATTACTGTCCAAGAGATTAGATGTTAAATGTTGTTAGTATTACTGCAAAACTTATTGTCAGAAGACAATTACACAGGACAGTTAAGCTTAAAAGGGATTAACATTATATTATGCTAATTGCTGAGATTAATTCTTTTACATTGTGTATCATAAAAGATTTAGCATGCATGGCA
Organism: Araneus ventricosus; assembly: GCA_013235015.1. NCBI lineage: Eukaryota > Metazoa > Arthropoda > Arachnida > Araneae > Araneidae > Araneus > Araneus ventricosus. The sequence continues at coordinate 18,733 of BGPR01026309.1, read as the reverse complement.
TATTGGGGTAAGCAATATACGTATGTATATATTATTTGATTAAACATTATGTTATGAAGTAATTAAGACATTTAGATTATATATGGATTGGTGAATACGAGTCCAATAAGATATACATGTAATGGCTTCTGAAACTCATTTAAGTTATTTCTGTATTGAGTTAGTATAGTAATGGTAGATATATTATGGATTAATGACGATTAATTGGTAATATAATGAGTTATGAGTGATTTTTGCTTATTGTGTTATAAATAAGTGAAGCTGTGTTAATTGAAGTATTTATATTATGGGTTAATGAAAGGATTAGTTAGTTTTTATCATATTCCGTTGAAATGTGTATCTTCTTACAGTTTCTGGAAGGGAATTTTTACTTCTTAGTCAAATGTAACTCATGGTAGATTACATGTTGGTTTATTTTCTGTTTTGATACTTAAATGTTGTGGGGAGTTTATTGCTTCATAAGTAAATAACTTAAAAATTTTTTTTGAGTATGTTGTTGATTCACAGATAGGTGTGTTGGATAGAAAAGATTGTCTGACACATAGGTAAGGTTATTTTATTTCCACGTCTCGTGTGATTTTGAGGTAATTAGATGTTATGGTTTACCTTATTGAATCATTATTTTAATTTTTTTTCTGTCTTATTACTTGTGTTTTTAGTTACTCTATGTTTTAATATAGAGAAAATGTTTCTTTTCCTGTAATTGGATCAGTGTGAGTTTTCTCTGAATGCTAGTGGTTTCCTATTCACCGTGGTTTGAGTTTATTGGTCCATGTGTTCATATACATGAATATTGGATAATTAACATATTTTATTTTTATCACGTAAACTTTAATATATGGGATGAGGGTTTTTATTATTTTATTATATTTTATTAGGGATGTCAATTTTGAATGTTCGAACGTACAGGATCATATGAGTCCTGCAGAAAACTCTGCGGGGTTTTTGCCATGTCTGCATTTTAGCTAGTTCAGACATTTGTCAGCCTTTTCATGATATTGCAATTTTATCGTCTTTTGTATACTCCTTATACTTATATATATATTTTCTTTTCAGTGGGTTATTCCCCTGTTGTTAATGTAACGTGTCTTAATGAAAACGTATTGCTATTTACTATGTGGATTATTGTTATTGTGCTCGTGATGTGAGTTATTGTGCTCGTGAATTTTCAAATTCTGTTGTTATTGTGCTGGCTACATCAGACATTTTTTTTTTTGCGAGAAAAATTTTTATTGCATAAAAATTTTTCTTCCCGGGGACGTAGGATATTTGTTGTAAAGTTAATTAAATCACTAAAAGTCAATTAGGACAATTAATTGTTGAATTCTAAGTTGTAAAGCCTAGCTCGCCTCCCACCTTGCAAAGCTTAAGAAAAACACATGGCCCCAGATATTTTCCTCTTTACTTTAAAAAACAGTCGTGGGTGTCCTTTTTAGAAATTTGTCGGTAAATTTCTGATTCACACGCATTTTTGCAGCTGTGCTCAGTAGTTAAAAAAAAAACCTTTGACCCTTTTGGGGCGCAGTTTAATTCTGGGACCTCCAGGCAAGCCGTCCCTTTGAGGTAAAAACACCGCATTGAGAAAAATTCATTTTGGAATTTCTTTTCGGCTCTAATCCTGACAGAAATATGGGACGTTTCTACCAAAAAATTGCAGTTCAGTATTCCCTTCTGAAATTTATGGCGAGGGAGCACATCTTACTCCTTCGACCCTTGACCCTGTGCGATTCGGAGCAGGAGTTCTGTTCAATTTCTTGTCAACACTTCTTAATTTTTTTTTTCGTTAGTGAAAGTCAGAATCTTGTATACCACGTGGTTTTGGGGGGCGGTATTAATCTAAGGGGTTGCTTGATTGTGAAAACTTTTGACCAATGAGGTCTTAATAAGTTGGCTACTTTGCGTAAAAGCCATCGCCAATAAAAATTTTAAAAAGGGTGTTTGGGGGTTCTTTAGACACAGAGACTGAGAGACAGAGACTGAGAGAGAGAGAGAGAGACAGACTCAGGAGATGGAGAAAAACAACAGACAGACTTGACAGGACTTGATTGTTTTGACTGGTCTTGACTATAATAGACTAGAAGAAATTAAGGAATATGGTGAGGAAGCTGTGTGGGATGATTTTGTAAAAGTGACATCGGATATTTTAGGAAAACCCTTGCCCTCAACGGAACTAAAAAGGTGTGACTTGGCGTTCTTAGCGCTGATCATGATGGGCAGTGCGGTGAAGATCTGCCGCTAACCGATTAAAAAGGGTTGAACATGCGGCCCAAGATTTTTTTTTCATTGTTTTCGCCCCGTATTGATCCTGTTGGAAGGCTGTAGATGTAAAAAAAACGATAGGATGTCGTCACCATTACATGCACGAGAATATCAAAGGGCTGATAGCGTATGTACCAGGCAAAAACTCCCGAGAAAATGCTCACAAAAACCGTAAGCAAAAAACTGTTTCCAGCACCTCCGAAGTCTTTTGAAAATCAACAAGAACTAAATGAACTGTTCACCAGTCTGATAACTATTAATCCAGGAGCCTAATGAAACGAAACACAAAGGAAGAGAAGTCACCGAATTCACACCTTCATGCTGACGGTATGATTTCTCCGGCGGTCATCTTCAAACAAGATAAGTGCCAATTAAACTTCTATTTACATTTTGTGAAACTAAATTAAACTATAAAAAAAAAATATAATGAAGTAAAATTTATAACATCAAATAATTTGATTCGCGGGAAATGTAACGGTAAATTTTAAACTTCAGATATTTGAATTCGTAACAACTGTAAATTTTGACTTAGACAACACTATTTAATTAATTTTAAGATGTTTAAGAATTGTGATGAGGATAAAAATATCGAATTTAAAATAATTTAACATGTTGGAATGTTTATGATGAAATCAGAACTAAAAGGTTATAGTTAAAATTTTATATTATATGCTGTTTTGAAATTGTAATTATATTGATTGTCTAAGCAAATCCATAGAAGTTTTGTTATAATTTTCTTATATAGAACATCTAAGTATTTATAAAGTGTTATTTCCTTTTTGAAATGTTCTGACTTCAGTAATTATGCATTCTTGCTACAAGGAATCAAATGCATGATGTTTAAAAGTAGTGGTAACATTTGTTTCCTTATGAACAATTTTAGCTGTTATAATGAAATGAGTTATATATGTTGGTAAAAATATATGTAATTGGCTGAGTAAAATTTTAACATTATAAGGAGATATTTCTATTAATATAAAATAACAATTAAAGTTTTAATTTAGAGATGGCCACTCATATAATCCTAGAATGATAAGTTTAATATTTAAAAATTTTTGAATAGGCTGTAGGGTAAAAATTTGGAATCATAAATGAACATTAATTAAAAATCTGTTTGAGAAGGGGTCGACCCTAATACTGATGACTTACTTTAAAGATTGTTATGGATGTCAAGATTTAAAAATTCTTGTATGTGTGTCATTAATATATGTGTATTTATGTGAAAAAGGTAACTTAATAAATTAATTAGGTTTAAAATTTGGCTTTGTTTTCCTTGTCAATGTGTAAGCACTGAGAAAGAATGTGTCAGGGTTATATTGCGGGTTTTAGATTTTTTTCTAAAATATAACACAACGCTCTGGGTTAATCACTTTTCTAATTTATATTTTGGTAAATATGAATGTTATTAAAGGATATTGAGATAGAAGCTAAGTTGAAAATGCATCTTATGCCTGTTGCTAGAATTTCATTAAGTAATGATGTTGAACAGTAGATGAGAATTTGTTTGATATTAATGGATGTTAGGGTTATGAGATTTTAAGATTACTGATTTGTATGATGTTCATATTGAGATTAAATGGCAGTAAACTGTGAACTAATTAAGCAACAGGTGTAGTTGCATTCTAAGTTACTGAAACTTCTAGTTTTTCAAATGAGTAAATGATATAATAGAGATTCTTAATATCCTTAATCTAATAATTTGTTTAGTAACACTTGAATGCTTTTGAGTCAAACAAAGGATCTTTAGAGAATTCAAATTTGGTTATGCTCATGTAGTTTGAGGAATTGAGAATTACCTTTTTGAGTTATTGTTGTGGAGTATATGATTTTGGATATAGAATAGATGTAAACAACCAATCTATTTTTTTCTTCTAAAACAGTAAACAAGGTCAAAAATCAAATTCAAAATCAAACTCTTCACAATATTTCTCCACAGTTGTGTTCTTCAACAATAGGGTAAAGAACAGTTCTAGCTACATAAAAAGTTTGTATCTGATGGTGATTTTGTCCTCCAATAACATTTAGACGGCGTTCTCTTGCATGTTGTAGCATGGCTGACAATCGGCTATTTCTTTGTTCGTTTGTTCCTTCGGCTCTACTCTCCTGGCCACGTTGTGCCATTATTACCAATCGGCTATTTCTTTGTTCTTCTGTTTCTTCCGCTCTTCTGTCCTGGCCACGTTGTGCCATAGTTGACAATCGACGGCTTCTTCTTCAGTATCAACAATTCTCCTTTCACGTTTTCTAATTGCCTCCCGTCTACTGGCAGCATCCCCTGTAATTCCTCTTTTTCTTTTAAGCATCGGAAAAAGCGAGAATTGAACAAAGCAAAAATAGTAACTTCCAAATATCAGCTTAAAATAGAAGCTCCCACAAATATTTAAACTTGATCAAATCAATGAATAATGATTAAAATCACTAACATAACTAATCTATATCTTTCGGCACATAACATTACAGAAACAAAACACCCCTTTTAATTTCGTTAAAATGATTTTGTTGGACGTTATATCACGGGATAAAAAACGAGAATTTATACACTTTCAACAATACATTTTTTTATTTCTGTCAGCGTCACTTTTGTATTGTTGTTGTAACAATGTTCCTTAAAGTAAACGACTTCAACAATAAAATGAATTTTGAATTGCGCTGTAACAATGAAAAGTATTGTTATAAAGTATCCGAAACAATGAAAAGTATTGTTGTAAATTAGTTTTTAATTAATATCTTTTTCACTAATTAAAATTTCGATATTTAAATGGCCGAAATGGATTCCTTGAATTATTCCCCATCTTTTGGTACTTTCCGCGCGCTTCTCCATTCGGCGGTTCGTGAGAAGATAGAAGGACATACATACATACGTTTGTTTACCTTCGAATTTTAATAGGATAGATTATCATAAAACATCAACTACCATATATAAAAAGCAAATGTAAAACACACATAAAAGACAGACAAGACACACACACATCACACCAATCACAGCAAACACACACACACACCAAGTCGTATAAAAAGTTAAAAGAAAATTCCAAATAGGTCATTTAAAAAGATCTAAACCCAAACCGGAAAACATCCGAGTAAGATCGACGACATCCGATTCGTTAAAAAGAAAACAGATAAAACAGTTAAAAAATTAAAAAGTCAATTAAGAAACACAATCCCAAATACAGGCTAGAAGGAGATCCCAACACACCCCAATTACATACAACGAGCCCCTGGAGAGAACAGAGGAACGAAGCTAACCTCGTAAAAGTATAAAAAAAAAACAAAACAAAAAAAAAAACGACACATAAACCGACTAGGGCCAAAAAAGATTAAAATAGGTCTCTATTAAAATATTTTATGAGTTAAAAATAAGATCACAAAATCAAACAAGAACAGACAAGTTTAAAAGGTTTGCAGAATAAACGTGGGATGGGAGAGCAGTAGACAATATATAAAAACCATGAAAAACAGTAAAATATTGCAATAAAATATTCAGCAACAATATTCAACAACAATACACAATACCACACAGCATAAAGAGATGAGGAACAAAGAGTACATACAAAATAATGGCCGAATATGAAACGAAATATAAAAAGTATAAGACATCATAAAATACCACCAACTGACCGACACGGTTAAAATGCAATAAAACAGGTCTTAAAGCAAGTGAAAGTCCACTTAAGTCAAGTAATTAAAATAGAGTTAAAAATATCAAATGTTAAAAATGTACAAAGGATCTAAAAAAGTCAAAATATATAATTATCAAACAAAGCGACCCCACAACGAATATCTGAAGGGTCAAGACCACTGTGGAGTTAAGTGTAACTGAGAATAGTGGAGTGGCCTTCACGCCTTGGGTGACCCTACCAGGAGTATACACTCCCGACGTACTTCACCCACTCCTCCCAGAAACACTCCCAATAAGGGAAAAACCCACAGTGGTAAACCAAATGTGCATACAAATACAACAAGAGTCGCAAAACAACAAAATATCCAAAAAGCCATTACAAAACGAACAAACACCAAATAAAAGGAAAAAGATGTAAAAATCAACAAAGTTTTAAAAGATCCAAAAAACACAAAAAGGGAAAATCACACAGCTTGGGTCAACGAATCGCACACGTCTCCACTGATCCTGAAGGCTTCTTTAAGTTTATTAAGTGCCTGGGAATTATTGATGAGATTTTGGAAACAGGCCCTTTTGTGGGCGTCTGCGGATTTAACTAAATGAATTTTTGGGTGAGCGAGCAGCTAAAGGTATAGTGATCTGCATTGCCCACCTGCCCACAGACGCACAAAGGGGAGTCTAGAATTTTAAAGCGACATAAATAAAAAGGAAATGGTCCGTGCCCACTTAAGAAAAAGATTAAAAACTTGCTGTGAATTAAAAACTTCGGGCTTACGTGTTCGAGATATTCCCTGACTCTGGCTCCGCAGGTAGAGTTGTATTGCCTCCAATAGTCGTTCCATTCTTTGATCATAAGTTTATTGAGTATCAACATAGGAACGGGGAGCCGGGATAATTGTGTCAACCCCCGTGGTGGTCGCAAGTTTTGCCTGTTGGTCGGCCAATTCGTTCCCCTGGATCCCTACGTGGGCTTTGACCCAGGAGAGGCCGACCAAATGTTTAATTTTTACAAGATCTTGTTTTATGTTATTTACAAAAGAAGATCTGGCGCTGGCACTCTTGATGGCGGCTATTGAGGACAGGCTGTCAGTATGAATATTGATGGATACATTTTTGCTGGCAGCCAAGTTGGCCGCACAATGGATGGCGGCCAACTCTGCTTGAAAAACGGAATTGTGACTTTTAAGTTTGTAAAGGTGATTTTCAATGTTATTGGTTTCTTGGAGGATACACACGGCGAATCCAGTCGCATCTGGTTTAAACGCTTTAGAGACGGAAGGGAAGATGTCAAAGATGAGCCGCGTTCCGGTCGACCACCAACAAGCACAACTCCAGACAACATCGAACGAGTGCGACGGATGCTAGCGAATGATCGACGGCTGTCTTTGAGAATGATAGCAGAAGAATTGAGGATAAGCCCAGACAGTGTGAGCAACATTATTCACGAACATTTGCAAAAGCGTAAGCAAAAGGTCTACGCTTTTCCGACATTACTCAGATCCAGCAACGTGTGACAACGGTGCTTCGAGCGATACCGAAAGAAGAGTTTGCTGACGGTTTCCAGCAGCTGTACAACCGATGTCAAAAGTGTATTGTAACTAATGACGATTACTTTGCATGCTAGTAAAGGTATTTTGTTTGTATACATTGTTTCCTTTATTTTATGAGACCATTCACCGAACTTTTCGAACGCACCTTGTATGTGCTCATTGTTTTGTTATGTAATAATGATGTACTAAAACTTGATAGTTTTCAAGTTATGAGCAAAAAATTGGAGAAAAAAAATTTCGTGTTTTTTGGATATAACTAAAATTCCAACAAAATTTTTGGTGGCAAACTTCAGATTCATAATCAGCACCCCCAAAAACATAAAGGAGCAAAAAATTACAACTCCTCCGGAATTTAAATTTTTTAAAACTAATTAATGACTGGCACTACTGAGACAAAGCGAAAAATAACCAAATGAGGAAGTCGGGCCAACCGAGAGCTGGGAAAACGAAACTCGAGGGCATGTTATTCCAAGCGGAGAAAGGTTGCCTTTTTCTTCCGATTCAGCACCCAGCGTTGCTCAGAACACCAATTTCAGTGCATGGGAGGGACAAATCTCTCTGCAGCTCTGGTCCGTTTCTCTCTTAGTTGACGATTGAGTTTTCGTCTTCCTTTTACGTTTTTTTCTTATGTTTTTGCCATATACGTTGATCATGGAACTCTCAAAGTGGAAAAGTAAGTCAATTAGAATGAAAAAGAAAATAATTTCAGGGGGACTGCAGCTCTAATGGATGAGCCGCCATTGGATGGAGGAGAAGATGGTTATTTTTACTTTCTCGTATACGAAGTATACAAAGAGAAAGCATTGTAATCGTCAAAAAATTCCAACTCGAGATTTTGACGAATCTCCACGTTTTAGACCTCCCTGAGTTCGAAAAACACAATTTGGGAATCATGTCTGTCTGTGAAAACGATAACTCGAAAACTATTAGAGCTACGGGGATGAAATTTGGTATGTGGTCTTTAAACATAATTTGTAGGTTTCTATCAAATTTTGGACAAAATCCGTCAACGGGAAGTCTGTCTGTCTGTATGTCCGAAGTCATGCGAACACTATAACTCAAAAACTTGAATAGCTAGATGGATAAAATTTGGTACACAGTTTTATCGTCATGGATGTAGGTCCGTATAAAATTTTGGGCCAAATCCGTCAAAGGGTTGACTGTCTGTCGGCCTGTATAATTTACCATTGAAACCAATCCGCTGTCTCCACGCGCATGCGTACTGGAAGCAATCGTCTGTGCTCCCGAGTGCTTTGAGACGGCAAGAGTGAAACCTAGCAGTGTGCGATAGATATGCGTTTTAATCGGCAGGCACCGCTTTGAATTGGATTCTTTATCTAGATATTTTTCTATCACTATAATGAAAAACCTTCTGATAGTCATTGGATTCTGGATAACAGTAGGTTCGAATGTTTTTAGCCACACGGGGGTAGGGGAAACGGCACCTTTTGGGGGAAGTATACGAGAAAGTTTAGGGGAGAACACTCCCGCTGGTTTATCAAGCAATTATTTGTTGACGCACCCGACGCTGTTAGGAATAAAAATGTTTACAAGCCTAAGCACTTATAACACTTTAAATTTAATTAAACAGTTTTTCGCGTCATTCATCGATTTTCATTCGCTTTCTACCGTGTCGTCTGACCCTTCGGCCGGCAGTCACTTTTTATCCCTGTATTTTGAACTACCAGGCAGGAGTGTAGCAACCCTCGACATTCCATTTGTCCCATCCCCATCATTCTTACGGCGACAACAGAAGGTCCTTGATATCATGTTTTTCATTGCCATGACCCAAAGTACCATTATCTAATTTTTATACCCGTCTTTCCTGACCGGAAAAGTACTGCATAGTGTTCTTTCCGTTCCTCCTTAGGTCCTCTCCCTCCGAGAGGAACTGGACTCAATAATCCTGAATGAATATTTCACACTCGTTAGGCTAATTTAAAAATTTCTAAAATTAAATGAAACATCGCATAGAGCGAGTAATTAACCTCATTAGATTGCAATGCAAATATATTAAAAGGTGTGCATGCTGCGAAAAAAATAACGGAAGTGAAAATTCAAACTTTCTGTTAATGTCCCAAGAAAGCAATATTTTTGTCATTACTTCAACAGTGGCATCAACACGTGAATGAAGGAAGTGATGAAACAATAAAATGGGATTCAATTTAATTACATCAGTAAAAAATATTGTTATAAATTGTGGTTTAAATGTATTTTGAAATGTTTATTAAAATTGGAGAAAAAATTGTACGGCAAAAATTGGTATCGTTAAAAAGATAATTTTTACTCTTTAAAATGGTATAAAAATCATTTTCGTGCAATAATTATTTCAGAAGCTATTGGCGAAAAAGTTAGCTTAAACGCCGAAAATTGGCTTAATTTTTGTTATTTAATGAAATACCTAAAGAATTAATTAATTCCGAAAGATGAAAACAGCACAGTTGGCATAGAAATGAACCCCAGAATGGCATATACATTCACCGTTTAGGAGGAACTCTTGTGACCGAAGGACAGACAGACACATGAATTTTCTGCTTCGTATTATAGACCAGCCGGAAATATAATTTCAACTGAATATCTTACGTATAAATTGATATTCATGGTTCCCTTAACAAAGTAATTTTAAATTTCAAATTTTGATAGATATTTAGCCCATGTTCTTTCAAAAGCCTTGCACCTATTCTGTTCGTTGTCTGCGTGAATGTCCCTAATGGAGTCGAGTAACTGTCTGTGTCACGTAGCATACAATTGCCTGTTGTCGGCATCAACTTCACTCTCTTATTCCTCTCGCAAAATATGCATTTGATTTTAACTTTAAAATGTAGCGGCACATTTTAAGTCCAGCAGCATATTAGCTGTATGAAATTATGCTGATTAAAACATATCATTAAACATTAAGATATTACCTTAGTTTTCAACAATGAAAAAGAAACATGCAAATAAATATTTATTTAAACAATGAAAACGGTTCGAATTGCGTTGAAACAATGAAAAGTATTGTTGTAAATTATGTAAAAAAATATTTTTAAAATGTTATTAAAGTTAAAGAAAAACTTTACGGCAACTTAATTGATATAATTGAAAATACAATTTTTTTGCGATTTCAGATGGTGTAAAAATGATTTTTGTGCTGTAATATTTTCGAAAGTTATTAATAAAAAAGTCAAAATTTCGTTCAATTTTTAATTAATTCAAATTCTTGTTAAAATTTCAATTTTACTAAATTATGGGATCTTCAAAGTATCGGACTGACGTTATTGCTAAAATTTTGCAATTTAAAAAATTGCATTTCCTTCCCTAAATAAACAAATAAAAACTGTCGCCGGGATCCGAGATATTGCTTTGCTTACATTAAGAAATATATTCATTAAGCTGAATGGTTATGTTTCCTATATGTTTTCATTCTTTTCTCAGCATGTTTTAATCCAGCTAACATGCGGTTGGCCATAAAATATTCCGCGTCATCTTAATATTGAAATCAAATGCAGACTTTACCAGAGGAATAAGAAAGTGAAGATAGTACCGACAACATGGTATTAGAGGTTACATGACATGGTCACTCCATTAGGGGCATTTATGTGGACAATGAACAGAAGAGATTCAAGGTCAATAACAGAACATGGTTTAAATATCTACCACAACCTGAAGTTTAAGATTACGTTGTTAAGAAAGCCATGGATATAAAATGATGCAGGATTCAATTGAAATTAGCGATGTAATGAAAATTCGGACTATTCGGTATTCGGCCCTTTTCTGGCCGAATACTAAGCAGATATTCGGCCGAATATATTCAGGATAATTTTTTTAAAATGTGCTTTTAAATACACGTTTAACAAAGAATATTGCAGAATAACATTTCAATACATTTATTATCAAAAAATCTCTAAACATTTACCCAATTTTAAGTTGCATAGTACATAAGTGTATTTAATAAAGTTTATTATAATTTATCTTTGCAAAGCCTGTAATTATGATGCAAGAACAATAATTTTTTAGCATTTTCAGGGAGAAATCTGTTGTTTTTTGTTTCATACACATATAATACCAACAAGGGATGTAACAAATATTCGGCACTTCACTTTTACCGAATGTTGGGTCTGAACAGGTATTCGGCCGAAACTCAGGATAAATTGTTTTTAAAAAGTGCAGTTTTAAATATATTTAAGAAAGAATATTTCAGAATTACATTCCAGTACATTTATTATAATAAAAATCTAACATTTATCCAATTTTAAGTTGCCTAGCACATAAGTGCATTTAATAATGTTGCATATCATTTAGAGTCTGTTCCATATGTTTATATATATTATCAGCTTCAGAAAATAAGCGATCACTAGATAATGCTTGCAGGTGCTGAAAGACATTTTCTTGCCAAATTTGCGAACCTTGGAAATTTTTCTGCATTTTTTTCCACCAATTAAGTGGACGTTCTTTTCTATCTATTAGAAGTTCTTATCAAAATAGTAATTTACTTCTAGAAAATTTAATTTATCCATTCAATTTTCTTCTGCATTTGTCATTGTCACGTTCTGCAATGATGACTCTTTAATTTCTCTGAAGCAAAGAGAAGAGGGTTTCTCATTTCTTATTATGGGAATTCAAGTATTTAATACATTACAAAAATACATACAAGTGTTAACATTTTTTTAAATGAACAAACAATAAAAACCCAATTTTATTCAACCTTAAATTTTTTCATTAAAATTTGAAAAATATTTCATTCACAATCAAAAGTGAAATGTTTTTAAAAATTTGCATGTCATTCAACAATGTCGACCGAATATTCGGTATTCGGCATTATTCGTTACATCCCTTACTGCGTTTTATTTCGAGTCAGACTGGAGCCTGAGTAAAACAACAAAACTGCTCACCGGAAGGCGTCACGAGATCTCCGCAGACGACGAAGAACCTCGGTCTGGGGCGGATCTCGCGTTCCTGATTCGACGCCTCCTCGTCAGCTCCGCCTCCTTCTCCAGCCGGGGTCCGCCTTCTTCTCGATGTAGTTCTCGATGAAGCCAGACTGGGTGTCTGCGCCTGGATGAGGAGAAAGGCGCCCAACTCTCTCCTCTGACAGAAACAAACAATCAACGTTTGAAGTCTCTAGAATCAGTCTTTGCTTTTGAAAAGACTTTTCGTCTAATTGATTTCAATCTGCAATTCTTTCACGTTTGAAGTCTCTGACAAATCAGCCTTTGCTTTTGAAAGACTTTTCTCTAATTGAAATTTCAATCTGCAATTCTTTCACGTTTGAAGTCTCGAAAAATCAGCCTTTGCTTTTGAAAAGACTTTTCGTAATGAAATTTCAATCTACAATTCTTTCACGTTAGAAGTCTCTGACAAATCAGTCTTTGCTTTATACTTTTTCGTCAGTAAAATTTCAGCAGATCTGCAATTCTTTCACGTTTGAAGTCTCTGACAATCAGTCTTTGCTTTTAGAGACTTTTCGTCTAATTGAAATTTCAATCTGCAATTCTTTGCTTTTTTTCGTCTAATTGAAATTTCAATCTGCAATTCTTTAACTACACCCTCTTCGTAAACTTTAGAATCCCAACGGAGAGTGACCTTTGATAAAGTTCTCCGTTCGGATTCTTCTTTCTTTGTTTTCGAATTTTATTTCTTCAATTGCATTGAGTTTTGATATACAGTGGTACCTCGAGATACGAGTGCCCTGACATACGAGTTATTTGAGATACGAGCGCTGTCGAGCAGCGAAGTTTTGTTTTGAAATACGAGCGACATTTGAGATACGAGGAACGGTACGATGTATGTACACTTTATAAAACCAGTTTTTTTTGCTTTACATTCTCTTTTATTATGTTTTCATACAATATTTGTCATTTATAAATACATTTTTCTTATTCAAAAACACGTAACAATAACAATTAGGGGTAGCATTTTTTGGGGCTGGAACGGATTAACATAATGGCATTTCAATTAATTTCAAGGGGGGAAATTGCTTTGAGATACGAGCAAATTGACATACGAGCAAATTGACATACGAGCAAGGTTACGGAACGAATTAAACTCGTATCTCGAGGTATCACTGTATATATTACAGTTTGATTTTTGTCCTTTGATGGCTTCATATTCTGTTACTTAATATTGTATTTTTGTCAATGTAATCCTGATGCTGCTGCGTTTGCGCGCACCAGATGCATTTTGTCTATTGTTTATATTTTTTCATGTCTATTCTATTTTTATGTTTTTTCTATTTATCCTTTTTTGTTCATGTTCTAGTATTTTTATTTTGTATTTCATTGGAAGTTGCTGCATTTTCGCGCCATTCTGTTGAATACAAAGTTCGATGGTTCTTAGAATTCTAAAGTGATTTATTTTGCTCTTCTTCTGTATCTTGTATATTAAAAAATTTAGGTGTTTTTTTTCCGAATTATGGAAATTAATACTTTTTAGGGGCACTTCCTTTTGGAAAAAATTCCTTTTAAATATATATTGACTTTCTTTTTTAAATTAGCATTTGTATTATAGTTTAGTTATACTTTGAGGGGGGTGTCCCTCACGAATTGGTCCGTATTTGATGCCATCGTATTTCACACAGTCTATACTTATAAAAGGCAATGTTTGTGTGCGTGTTTGTCTGCGATGCCCAGACGAATGTCGTGTCACTCTTTCAAGTTTTATTTAAAATTAATCTATTTACCTAAATAATAATAATTCTTTTCATTCTCAGAGTTATTTATTTAATGTATATGATGTGTAAGTTAAGTTAACATAACATTGCACTGCAGAACTTTACTGTAAAAAAGCCGTGTGCTTACTACATTCTTTGTTCGAATCCTGGTTTTAAGAAACTGCACTTTAGTAACCGTCCCTTTCAAAATTGTAATTTGTTCCTTTCCCTCTTCGTGGAAATTTTATTCCTGGATAGGCATTGCGCTTTTAAGAAAGCATCTGGTTCGAACTCATAAAATTCATTTCCCATGGGGGGTTTATTGCCCTGTTTTTCTGTGAGAAAGTCACAGCTGTAAAAAAAAAGGGTCCAGAGAAATCCTTTTTCCCACAGTTGAAGATGGTCAGTGGCAAGGAATGTCCAGCTGTTTCCTGTCGAGACCTTACTAATTGGCCATTTCGAGCTATTTTAAATCTTTGAGTATTGTTCGTTTGCAGGGCTTGGTTTTTCTTTGGGAACATTAAGGGTTGAGGGTCCAGTTGCCCCCTGGGGTGTTTTCTTCCTGCCAGCTGGTCGAGAGAGAGAAAATGCCATTAAGAAAGTCGGGGTAAGAAATCAAATTGATTCGCTCTTGGTGTTCTTACGTAGAAGAATTTTTCACCCTCGTTGACCAATTGTGATCACGTTTTTCATTGGGGGTGGGGTCGCTAAATTTGTTTTTTGGCTTGGCGACATAATGAAACAATAGTTTAAAGTGGAATTGGCGTCAAGTTTAAAAGGGTTTACTGTAGAATAAAAAATTCTGGTAAGACGCAATTGGGTTAGTGTATAGTTTTTTTGGCGGTTGTCTTCCCGCCAAGTTTTTGTATAAGTAGATTTTTTGGGGGGGTATTAGGGAGAGAGGAATTGGAGTTTTGGAAAATTTTTCGGAAGGAAGGTGTCGGAGAGAGTTAACCGAGAGAAGAAGCGGCATGATTATGCAGATGTGGAAAAGGACAAGATCTTGATTCTGACCAATTGGCAACAATAGAAAGCTTGAGCGCGGTAAAAGGATCTCGGATGATGTAAACGCTTGACTGCTTTTGTATTTGGGATGCCCAGTATTTTTCTTCATGTTTTCCCATTTTGGTGTGCTTGCGTGTGAATGATGGCTGGACTCGTTGAAGGTAAACTTGAATCAGCGCACTTCCTGCCACTGAATTGAGCCGTGTCTGGCGCACTATCTTAGTGCATTCTGCGATGTTTTTTTGGGCCACTAGATACAGCTTCGACAAAATACAAAATGACCATCAGGAGATGTCCTTACCAACATGTTGTTCAGCGTCAAATCGAACATTCCGTCCCTGTGATGTTTTTGGGCCACTAGATACAGCCTCGACAAAATACAAAATGACCATCAGATGTCCTTACCAACATGTTGTTCAGAGTCAAATCGAACATTCCGTCCCTGTGATGTTTTTGGGCTACTAGATATGGTCTCGACAAAATACAAAATGATCATCAGGAGATGTCCATTCCAACTTGTTTGCCTAGCTACCTCAGAGTGTGTCCTAACCCCCTGCAAATGATAAGTACAATTTTGTGATATTTATTTATGTGCTCAAGTTTATAGTAAGGGATAAATTTTCGTGATTCATTGTTATTTGGTTAAATTCAATTTTTTGAGTTTTAAAAAAATTGGGATAAGTGGTATTACTTAGTTGAAAATACTTGGAATTAACCTTAAAATTTAAAAGTGTTTCTTTCTTGGGACCAGGGTTTGAACTTAATTATCATGGTGTTGAAAATTTGAAAATAGTGAAATTTTCTTAGAAATTCTAGTTAATCAGTAGTTGGATTTAGGAGAACAAATTATAAATTATCTTTGATATCTGAAAATAGTCAGTAGATGGATTTATATGCTTAATTGTAATACTTTGATATCTTAGTTTAATTGCAATGTTTTAATTGTTGTATACATTAAAAGGGTCTTAATTGATAGATTGACTTTAAAGGTCCTTGCTACTCCTAGGTGCTTTTAGGAAAAAAAAATTAAATTTTAAATTAAAAAGGGATATGATAAAAATATTTTTTCAGCTAAAGATATAGGGTGTCTTGAGATATCTGAAATAAGATTGCTAATTGCTGGTAAATCTCTAAATTTCATGTTTTGATTGTTATTTTGTGTGCAACTAGTAAATTTGAGATGGGTTCTATTTAATTGCATCTTACATAAGTGACTGTGTTGAGAGTATCTAACATGATTGATTTACATTACAAAAGGTAAATTTGAAATATTTGATATGTATAGGTAAAATGGATGGCATGACAACCTGTTAAATTTGAATGTTGATTATCTCACAACTAGCTAAGTTGCTGAAATGTATTTGATGATTTTTTTCATATGTGTTTATTTTAATGAGGTGGCGCCCCTTTTGAAGTTTTGAATTGTTTTGAACACGTTTCTTATACATATCCTAGAGCCATTCATGAAGGCATTTTTTAAAATTACATGTATAATTCAATTTGATTTATTCAACGTTAGCCTTACAAAATCTCAAATCTTCTGTCTGTCAATTTCTTTGTGCATTACTGAGAAAATCACTGTGTGTTCATGAATCTGGTAGAAGTTAGAAATTTTGAACCTTGGGTATTCTTTAAAAAAAAATCACAACGCAATGTACTAGGAAAGAAAGGGATTAAATTTGAAATTCATTACTTGTTTAAAGTCAATTGCTATATAAAATGACTACCAAATAAGAGAACAAACATCACACGAATCTATCGCACTTACAGCCATGAAATTTGGCATACACGTAGTCGTAATGGTGACTGAATGCACCTCGAAGCCGGAATTTTGAAATTTAATCTAGAAATTTTTTTATTTAATATTTTGTGTCTTTTGGGGTGATTTTTCGCACTCATTTCTCAATAGCAAGGCTTCGAATAATTGTACGGAAAAAACAGTTACACCATCGGAAAGAACAAACGATTTCCGTTCTAATGAAGTTTGTTTCGTACGTTTAACTTAATTTACTGAATTTTGAGAAATTTTTGAAAAATAGTCACTTATATGGTAATTTTTAATAAAGATTTCTTCACATTATCGCATCTGACGTTCTAACATCTTTATAATTTTCATTTTTTTTTTCAGCCTATAAATGGAACGTTTATGTCGGATTTAAAACAAGAACTGTTAAAATATCTTTTTTCGTTTTTTAAAAATTAATTTTCCCCTGATCGGTTTAAACAGTTTTTTCGTAGCGAGATTTAACAGCGAGAGCTTCTCCGGACCATCCCACAATGCATTGTTGCAACGTGACCTTCTTCGCGGCAGGTGACGTCATTCGCAAAGAAAAATAAGCGGGAATATCAATAATGTGTATTTTTTGTTTTGATTTTGTTTTCAAAACTTTTTCCTGCCATTGTAGGCACTTTTTTCCACCCACTTTTTTTGAAGTCCTGATACCACGGGCAACGCCGTGCGCGTATTGCTAGTATGTTGCTATATGCCTGTTTAATATATTGCATATATAATTATTTTTGATGATTGTATTTTTATTGTTTATATGTTTTGACTTTTTTTTTAATGTTTATGCAATGTAGCACTTTTTCTTTGCACTCGTCACAGCTGCCCGTTAAAACCCTCCCATATGGGTGAGTGGGTCGGTGTGGGGGATAAATAAATAAATCACTATGGTTTTAGGCTCCGCCCACTCGGGACGGATTATCAAATAGACAATTGCCTAGCCCCCCCCCCCACCACAACTTTGGGGACCCCCGAGGCCTCAAGATTTCTTTTCTTTGTGACATTTTTAATAATTTAACTTTTTCCTTTCGTTTTCATTAACAAAGACCATGTGCTTGAACTTCTAATAGAAATCAAGTGTCGCCTGTATATGAAATTATCATTTTCTTTTTTTTTTTTTTCATTTTTCCCAAGTCCATCGCAGATTAACAAGGTGGGGTTTTTTTCAGTTGGCTGAATAATTCCCGAGTCAACAGCCCTGGCAAACTTTATATTAGAATGTTCAGATCGTGCTAAAAAAATTTGCCATTTTTTTACCACTTTTTAAAATTACTTTAAACCCTTTCTCGGTGAAACCACACATTGGGCATTTTTTTACTGCGCTTGGGCGAAACTAATTTTTCTTTCATAACTTAAGAGCCAAATATATAGGCCAACTTATATAAAAAATTCCAATTCAATTCCGTTAGTATTCACAAAGATATCGGCATTGCAAGAGCCAAATTGTTTTTGATCTCTAAGGGAAATGTTGAGGATTTTGCACAAATTGATATTTTTTTAAAAATCGAATCTTCGAAAGTAATATTGAATTTTATGAAGGTTGAATATCCTGAATACTCACGTATACTTATAAATTAAATGCATAATTTAAATTACATTTCGATGATAACTTATTCGGAGGAAATATAGCTCGTTACCACTCATTGGTTTCACTGTGAAACCACAAATTTCTTGACCATAAAAAATGCCCCTCCCCCCAAAAAAAATGGTCAGCTACATGTCTAATACTCATTTTTGAGATATTTCAAAACGAAACATGCAGTGAACTGTAAAGGGTTAAAGTTTATAAGAGCGAAATAAAAATTACGTAACTCGCTTGGAGGTGATCCGCAATTAAATGCTTTGTTATGTCAATTTGTCATAATATTTGTCTTGTTGGGGGGGGGGGG
>BGPR01026308.1:0-21627 GCA_013235015.1 Araneus ventricosus | reverse complement strand
AACACTTCCTACGTAATGACCTCACTTACTGTTGAAAATGTATAAAACCAAGTTCTTAAACCAAGAGTAGTCAGTCGGAGTTTGATCAGCAAGGAAGCTGGTGAACCAAGAGACATTGAGCGTAATTGAAAGTGCTATAATTGAGATTTATTGGTAATCTCTGTTGTCAATTTGTACAAGCGCTGATTGTTACATGTACTACGTTTGTTTTCCTAGAATTTTGGATAAAAATAAAGAGCTTTATTTTTTTATCCGGCTTATTCGACTGCATTTACGTACACCCTCTTTACAATTTTTTTTATCGATATCATAGAATTTTATCTAACACTTTTTACTTTATTAAATATGCTTCAACTGCTGATCTTTAAACAACCATTACTATTCCCAACAGAAGCAAAAATACTAGCAATATATGATAGAATTCATTCATCGGAATACGCGTTTCTAGATAAAACCCGATTGAATGTATTTTAAGAACTCTACTGAGGAAACTTCCTCGTTTCTTCTCCTAAGTAAAAATAGTGGGAAGAAATCTTTTTTCTGAGTCAGAGGAAGCTCAGAAAACGGAGAATTGCCGCATCTGAACATTGCAAATAGCTCCCCATCAGTGCATTTTAAATGCAAAGAATAAATCCAACTTAAGCGCGAATAGAGCTCAAAAAGCATTTTTTAACACTTTCGAAGATTTTAGCTGAATTCAATGCAATTCTAGAACACTAAATCTGAATAGATTTTAGTAGGCGTGAACTTTAAAATTTAGAGGAAAAATATTTAGAGTAAAAGTGTTCTATTGGAAAAACTTAGGGTGAAAATCAGAAAATCTTTACGAGTGTCCTGTCTGAGGAAAGTTTATTTATCTTCTATATCCAATCTTCGAGAAAATTTTAAAGGATATATCAATATTTTCGGTTCTAAAATATAGAGTGACCAAAAAGCCCTTTGGTGACAGTATTTTGAACTTTTTTCCTCTGAATGTTTTCCCCATCTTTTTATCCCATACGAATTTCGCAGGTTCGATGAATGTTTTTGGCTGTACTGTCTGTCCATCGCGAGAACTCTGCCTGCCAAGATGTCTCGTTGAAGGCGGTTGCTATAGCAACTGGTTATATTAGGGAAGATCCATTTCGAATAGGAGGAATCCGACGGAATTCTGGGTTTCATTTTTTTCTTTGCGCCAGTTTGGCGGCGGGAAAAGACAAACCTTACGGCCGTAAAAAATACATCATTCGTGAACTTCTACCTACTCGAAATGGATTTCCCCTATGATAACCCATTTATATAGAGACCACCGTCAACGAGACAACTTGGCGGGCAGAGTTCTCGTGGCAGACCGACAGTAGAAACCTAGAATAGGTTATTGATATGATTAAATGATACCCTGTATTTCCAGTTTCTATTTAGATGCCAATTATTATTGATTATTCGAATTTAAAATGGTGCCAAAATGCGTCAACCATGTTTGCCGACCCAGGTAGAAGAAAAGGAGTGTAAACTACAATTACATCATATCATTTAAGGTGGCATCCTGCATTTACATTCTGTATAGAAATATCAATTACTAGCAGTACGCCCACGGCGTTGCCCGCGGAAACAGGACTCCGACAAAATGGGGAAAAATTGCCCACAGTGACACGAAAAAGTTATTTTTTTTAAAAAAAAGGTACACATTATTGATTTTCCCGCTTATTTTTCTTCTCGACAATGACTCGAATGTAATGACGTCACCGAAAGGAATCGGATTGTATAAATGAATGCTGGGAATGAAAGCATGTTACGTCACCTCCTGCGAGGAAGCAACAATGCATTCTGCGATCGTCCGGAGAAACTTTGGCTGTCAAATCTCGCTAGCAAAAAAACTGCTTGAACCGATCAGGGAAAAATTAATTTAAAAGCACGAAATAAGATATTTTAACCGTTCTTATTTTAAATCCGACTGAAACGTTCCAGTTATAAGCTGAAAAAAATAAAAATTATAGAGTTGTTAGAACGTCAGATGCGAGAATTTGAAGAAATCCTTATCAAAAATTACCATAAAAGCGACTATTATTTAAAAATTTCTCAAAATTAAGCAAATTATGGTGGAAATTCAAAACAAACTTCGTTAGAATGAAAATTGTTTTTTCTATCCGATAGTGCATTGATTGTTCTTCAACAATCATTAGAAAAGGTACAGCCGTAAACGTGCCAAAAATGAACCAAAACAACACAGAACTTTAAATACAAAAATTCTCTATATTAAGTTTTAAAATTATGGTTCGAGTTGCATTGAGTCACTATTACGTCTACCTGTGTGCCACATTTCATGGCTATAAGTGCGATAGATTCGACTAGACATCGCACACACGCAAACATTGCCTTTTATAAATATAGATATAATATTGTTGGACTTTAAAATGATCCAAAATGCACCAGCTCGTAGAAGGAAAGTGTTGATTGTTAAGACGTTGTCCTAAGAGGAAAGAACAACATTAAACATCTTGGCAATCTCGTCATTGTGAACTTAGCAGAAATATCCAACGTCAGACATTATAAAAATTCACGCTTTCAAACGTTTCCAACGCTAAAGTATTATATGACTAGAAGCAACTAACATTTGGCTTAGGACTATAGCTTGAAGTGATGGAAAATAAATATCCCGTGTTTTCTCTGTCAGAAAAAGAAACGAGAAGTTGTTTCTATAAGCGAAATTCATCTTATCTATGAAAGAGAATGAAAGAAAACAAGATATATACCACACAAAATACTCTAATAATAATAAGAAAAAAACGTAGCAGGGAAAAAATTCAGAGAAAATGTGTCATTCTTTGGAATTTATACTTTTTCTATTACGTTTTTATTCTTCTTTAACATAATATCTTCTTCTCCAAGAAAAATATTCAAGGAGTTAGCGGGAGAAAAAAAATCCCCGTAGGCAAGCCGGAAGGCAAAAGTAGATTCATTTAGTCCGGAGATATAAGGAAAAGATAATTTCGGCCTCTATTTTCATAAGGATTAAAACTGCAAGTATGAAAGAGGGTGAACGAGACCGCAAATGACAAGAGATTTCCAACAAGGGGCAACATGCATAGTTTAAAAGGCACTTTAAGTTAGGGGGGAGGGGAGGGAAAATCACTATTCAGCTCATAACTTCTAAGCAATTGCAGCTATCGAAAAGATCTAAATGCAAACATTGTTTGTAATTACACGGCGATAATTCGTCTAGTTTGAATTTTCTTTCTATTTTCAAATGTAAAGGATTTATGGGGAAATGAAAATTTCAACTCCCCACCATTTCCACCTCCTTCGACCTGGATAGCCCATCTACGCACTCGACCGAGTTTTTCACTATCCTTACAACATATCTTACGCTGGTTAAAATGAAATCAAAATTACTTCAGTTATCGTTTTATATATACATAACATACATATGAACTTTAGGATGTGTCATATCTTAGGTGTATATGATGAAAATATTATTTGAGTTTTAATGGTTTAAATATATATATATATATATAAATTTTTTTAGTGAAGGTTGTTATTGTGTTCTAGGGGTCATGATCGATGAAGATCTACAGAAATTTTCCGGAAATCTTTTCTTCAGAATCATTGCAATGGGTTGATTTCCTATAAGGAATCAACCTAAAATCTCAAAATGTTATTAATGGACAGGAAGTCTTTTTTGTTTATAAACAAAATTATCTAACTAAAAGTCCAAGTGATTGATTAAAATTTCTGACTTCTCTACTACAACAAAATAATCATAATTAGAATAGCATCCGGTTATTTAGTTTTATTTATTACGTGATTATGCTTCGTGAAGCAGTAGAATGATTACTGTGCTGAGAGCTATAACGATTAACTGTTCGGAATTTAACTATTAAACAAATCTATAGGGTGAATTTTTGCATTTTTTTCTAAACTTCGGTACTTTTTATCACTTTTCCATACATTAACTACCACAAAGGTCGATCTCTAATTAAATAACACTTCAACTACACGCCTACATTTTTGTCGAGTAGCCAGATTCCTTATTCCAGCACCTTTGATATTTGCTTTGGGACAAGTAACGAACAAATCCATCTCCACACATCAGGAAAACCTGCATTTACTTCATTTATAACGTTTTGAAAGAAACACTAGATGTTTCTTTATTAAAAATAGCAAGTTGTATGAAAAGAAAATAATAAAAAGAGTGTCCGAATGATAAAATATTTCATATTTTAATAGAACATAAAGTATAAGAAAAACAATTATTGGTAATGAGAATTTATAAATCATTTTATTACTTTAGAGTATGAAATTATTTCAACAGGGAAAATATTGATCAATATTCCCAAAAAGATGCATATATTTGTTAAATATAAAAAAATGTGATTGAAGTTGGATTTTCCTTCAACAACAACACTGACAAATAAATTCAGTTAATTCTTTTTCCAAGTAATTTCCTTAACACTTTTCCAATAGAACATAGTTTACTTTCAATATTTTCTTCAAATGTTTGAACTTCTTGATTTGTCACTCCAATCTAGCATTTGTAGATGTCTCTATTGAATTCATTTGAAAACCATGTTCGAAGAGAATAAAAAGCACTATTCATGCTTGAAGAGTACTGAAATATTTACGAGGAATTATTTTCAATGGTGATGCGTTGAAAATTCATTTCTTAGAAGTTCCTAAATCAGAGAAAGTAGGATCTGTACAACATTTATATATTTTTTTTTCTACCCAAAGACATTTTCGTCCTTAAATACAAGGAAGTTTCTTCAATAGAGTTCCCGAAAACGATTTAATCGGTGTTTCAGCTCGAAACACGTATTTTGTTGAGTTCTTCGAGTGGTAATGTTTATTTTAAGATCGTTATTTGAAGTGTATTCAATACAGTAAAATATGTCAGACAAAAATCACTGATATTCAACAAGTTTTGTTTGAATTTACTGTTTCCAGTTTAAAAATTAGAGTGGTTTTTAAACCTTTCGCTGAAATGTTATTTATAAAAAGCTAGAAAATGCGTCAGGAAATAAAACTGCATTTGTAATTCGTAGAAAAAGCAAAGCTTTGTTGAAGGGATTTACATTTAAATTTTGTTCATTTCCCTAGATTTGTTTGCTTAAAACCATTGTGGAACAAACTGATATTGTTACTATTTCTATAGTTTAAGTACCTGCTTCTTTTATGGACATTGAGATAATAAATAAATCTTCCGATGGCCTTCATTTAGGGTTTATTTGAATGAAAAATATTGTTTAACTGCAAGCATCTTTTGAGAACTCCTAAATTTATATGATTAAAAATAATTTTTGTGCATTTTCGATTATATAAAGCGAGTGAAAAATAAGAAAATACAGTGATCTCTAACTTATGAGCGGACGCAGGGGACAGCGAAAAAAACGCGCATAAGTGAGAGACACGCATAAGTGAAAAATCACAAAAGGGAGCTTAAAAGTGAAACCTCAATACAGTGCACATATATTGTTAATTAATACTATGTATATACTACTGAAAAATGTAAATAAGATTAGTTTCAAAATACGAATACGTGTATAACTTCCGTTAATTATTTTTTAAGAACACAAAGGAAATGGAAATGCTTACAGACCCAAATTTCGTTTTACTCATATTATTCTCTCACAAAATAATTTATAATCGAGGATTGTTTTCGCGAATTTTCAAAAACAGTCTTTTGAAGTTCATCGAGACGTGAAGAAGCTCCTTCACTTCGGGAATTGAACTGAAAATGGTCAGAGTTTCTAATGCTTCTAACGCTACTGTGTGTGGGGGAACTTTAGCCGCATCTTCTTCATGATCGTTATCCTACTCACCACCATTTATTTCAGCTACAATGTCTCCAATTTCCCGCAATTTTAAAACATAACCATCTAACCAAAACCTCAAATATGGTTATTTCGTTAGCGATCAATGCCACGTGGTACGTACCGTACTAACCTCTCTAATTGGCTGCTGTATAAATGCGACTTTTACTAACGTCAATCACAAGAACCCCCGCGTGTTCTTCAGACGCCTGTGTATAAGGTGGAGGAATGCTTTCCTGGAATCTGAACAATAGGGGAAGGGCAAGGGAAGCAGAACAAAAAGGGTTTTTGTTCTGCTGAAGGAAAAAACTTTTGAACTAAGAAAATTTTTGCGACGCGCATAAGTGAGAGGTGCTTTCTTAGTGCGGCGTATAAATAAATTAGAGTTAACATTGTTTTCCTATATCCCTGGCCGGGAACGCGAATAAAACGCGCATAAAAGAGAGTGCATATAAGTGAGAGGTCACTGTGGAATGCGGAAGGAATGAGAAGGCAATGGAATGGGTCTCTGAGGATTGTTTCATTTTAGAATTAGATTTATGGATATATTTGGAGTAAAATTATTCGAACAAGTATGCTTGTGCCGATTAACACTATCTAGCCGTCTGTGCTATTAAGTTCCAGCTAAGCAGTGCTACAACGGATATGTAAATACTACAAATTCTTTTTGTTCTAGATTTTTCTACAGATGTTGTCATTTGTTGCAATTTATTAATGTTTGTTAGTCTTTAATGTTAAGATTTCAGTTATTAAATTATATCTTTTACAACAAAGCTCTAGTGACTTAACACATCACAACATCGGTTACATGCTGAGTATTTTATTGCAAGAATATTTATGGGAACAAATATTTTAAAGGAGAGAGAAGCATTTGTAGTTGTTCAAATGAATATTCTAAGAAAATACTTTTTTTACTCAATTGGCAAGAATAATTAGGAACGTCTTAAATGCACAAACATTTCTGCCCCCTTTTCAGGTTAAAAATGCTAGGGACTAAAAATATAATAAAATACCGTATTAAGTTAGAACTAAATATATCATTTATAAAAGAGTAAACTTGGTAAGCTAAGTATGGAGAAAAAGTAAGTGCGGGGAATAGATTACCTCATTTTTTCTCCTTTATTGATTTAGCAGAATCTCGCATTTTTTTTATTTTTTATGAAAAAAAATTTAACGTAATCTCTCTCTCTATATATATATTTATATACATATATATATAGTAAACAAAGTCCATACCTTATCAAAATAAAACTATTATCAAAAACTAAATCAATATATATTATTATATCATATTGAAAAAGCCCTGAATTTAACTATAATGTAATTGAAGGAAAGCTATCTATTCTATGAACTCATAATTACACTAAGACATAATTTAGATATAAAATATTGCTCTGAAAATTATACTCTCACTAAACAGAGATGTAAAAGGCAATCCTAAATGGAAATCCTATATATATATATATACACATATAGATATTTATAATCTATCTTTTTGTATTTCATTGTATGATTATTAATAAGGTAACATTATTTTATTTTTAATTTTAATTATTAGTTTAATAAGTGTTTATATTGAAAATGTTACTTGAATTTTGATTGTTTGAAATATATATATATAACATATTTATTTATAAGTACAATAACAAACACATCAAGCATTCATTTCAAAAATTTCAATTGATTACAAATCTATATTTAGATTAATCCAAAAATCAAAATTATTAAATTAATGCCAAAAGTACCTATAGAAAGTTTTTGAACATATCGTATTAATTATGTTGCTATTAAGAATAAATTAAGAATTGAAAAATACAATCCAAAATATTGAGTTGTCAACAATTTAAGTGATCAGCCCGACTTTAGGCGAACTTGTTATTTTAAATCTTGATTTTATTTGCGCCAAACCATCAATGAGACCAGTTGTTAAAAACATAAAGGGTAAATTACCCTAAATATGCAGAGGAAATAAGGAGAGAGTTTTAACCATAAATACACATATATATACATATATCAACAGAGATTTTTGTAAAGCACAAAATTCAAAAATTTTTAAAAACGAAATTATATATAAAATACAATAGAAATTGTAAGAAAAGGAGAAAGCCATTTATGCATTAGCTTAAAAGCCGCATCAAAAAGGAAAACAATACAACAAAACAAACAAGAAACAAAAAAACATACAAAAAGAAGACAAAAAACCCTCAAAAATCGAGGAAACATCATGGCAAGTCGCTCATCAGGAGGTGATGCCCACCAATGATATTAAATAGTGCTTTTTTTCTGCTAAACGACATAAGAAAAATCGTTAAACTTTAACGACTGTTCCAGCCTATGAGGAATATATCTGCCCAGTATCATCAAAATTGTGCAAACTATATCAGATTTCATACCAGTCTGCTTATTTATTTAATGTATTTTAAAGACTTTGCCCCTCACTATTCTGACGGATTGGATTAGCATTTATTTACCTTAATAGTATTTTCGGTTGTCGAAGTAGAAGTGTGTGTAACAATTTCATCAAAATTACCCAAGACTCCGAAATCGTGAAGTGCGTCTATCCGCCTATTAGTAACATATATTTTTGAGACTTTGCCCCACCCGACCACGAGAGACTGGGTTCGGGCTTACTTACCTCTGCAGTACTTCAAATCGGCTGATGAGGAACATGCTTACCAAGTTTCTTCAAAATTGGGTTAGCCATTCGGAAATGATGCCGGAACAAACATATACACATACTGTTGCAAATATGTAATGTCGCTTTCCCACAATGTTAGTCATATAGTTTGAAAGAGACATTTACAGAGGTTCTTACTACCTACAGGGGGATGGTGTCTAACCACCCGACATTGGTGACATTTTGGCGACAAAATGAAGGACCTCAAAAATGCTGGGATTTTCTCGATATTTCTGTTAGGGGCGGAGAAAAACAGAATTTACTAGATGATTCTATGTGACGTCACATCCTGTCAGGAAAGGTATAAAAACTCGGGAGTTGCTGAGATGAGACAATCGTCTTTGAACGTCTTCGGAGTTCGAAGAATCTCTTTGCAGTCTTTTTCGCATCGCGAGATGATAAGCTATTAGACGCTGAGCGTATTTTGTTCGTGCCATTGCTGTTCTTATCTGTGATTTGCTGTCTGTTTGTGCTGCCAATTTGTGCTAGGGCTGTGTTTTTCATGTGACCTGTTTTGGTGTTTTGCGGATTATTCGTGAATAAAGCTTCGTTTCTCCTTTCCGATACATACATTATATATATATATAGATATAGATAAATGTGTTTGTAGATGGGGTAGCATTATATCATCTAGGTTCTATAAGTTATTTAGGGCTTTTGCAATATTCATTGGCTCTGTTTTTTATAGTATTTTTTTATCTTATTTGATTATGATCATTCTGATTAGGTTAGAGAAATTTTGGATGTTTTTATTTGTAATTATAGAAGAGCCTTAGAATAGACTATAGAATGAGGTAGCATTATTTCATTTTGATACCATATAATTTTTAGAGCGATTGCAATTTTTTGTTTGATTAGTTATGATAATTTTTATTGTGTTTGGAATTTTATTGGATTTTGTATATTATTATATTTGATATTTTTTACTATCTCCCTCTGTCTCTGTGTGTGTGCGTCAATGAAACCCGAAAACTTTGATTTAAAAATATAAAGGAAATCTCAAACAGATCTCTGTGAATATCCAAATTATATAGTAGTCAAAAAATAAATCAAATAGACCTACCACCTATAACTGTGAAAATAACTTTTTTGTAATTTTAACATTCTAACTGAAATTGTAAAAGCTACTAGTACATTTTTCCGAAGACAATCAGAAGGAACAATACAGCAGTGTTTATAAAATTTGCTGCCTTTTAAAAGTGGAAGAAACTTACATCTTCATAAAGGGAAGATATTTCATTACATATAAAAGAAATTTTGTGCTTTTTAGCATAAATTTCACATGAAAGAACTTTATACTGTTTTAACTTTTAAATAACTAAAAAACAACAATGATGGAAGTAGGTGGATTGACAAGGATTTCTGTTCAACTTACATTTCTACAATTCTTATCCTTTCAACAAAACGCGGATAATTCTTATAGTAGAGCACAACTTTCCTACTACACTTGATTCTTGGCCTACTTCACATTCCCTTACATAACAGGGACTTCTGATCTCATGTTTAAATTCAACTATTCTTTTCGGGCAAGGGTCGAATCCATACGAGAGATTTCCCAAAAGTTTAAATCTCTGAAAGCAGATAAATCAAGACCTTCTAGAAATCCGAAGAAAATGCAAAGTCCTTCTACTTTCTTCTGCAACCTCTCTCAGGGGGATTACCAAACGATAGACTCAGGGAGGAGGGTAGTTGGAACGGGGTGCGATATGCGGATGAGGCCACTGCACTGTTCTCTGTATTTTCACAATAGATTTAGAGGCAGCCTTCAACGCCCATCGTAATCTTCTGCTGAATAATGTCAAGTAAGTTTTAGGACGAGAAGAGAACGTCTAGCAGGAAATCAAGCAAAATTCAGAGTTTATCCGTTTTTAAACTGGTGCAAAGTCATTCGTGTTAGAGAAGTCTCAAGATTTCCGCTTCTTATGCAGAGGGATTAGAGTTGACTCCTTATGTCTGAGGAATGAGCGTTATCATTGTTTTAAAAGAAGACAAATAAATAAAAATACTAATAAAGGGAACTAAGATTGTCGAAGAGTTAAAAATAATAGGAGACAAGGATAAAAAGTAAGAACCTGGTGGATGACTTCATCAGAGGCGATACATCCATAAAGATTCAAAAAATGGAATAGAGTTTCTGTAGGGAAAAAGATTTCAAGGTCTGATATTTAATATCCTCTAAGGCCTGAACCCATTCCGAAATGTATTGGAAAAAAAAGCATTTATCCACAAAGATGAAATTAAAAACAGTCTTTTAAACAAAGTATGAAAGGAAGGGCTTAAAATCTTACCTTTTATAAGAGTTGTGGAACAAAGAGAGGACGCCGTGCCAAGCGTGCGTTATAATGTAAACAAAAGAAATAGATGCGCGCACCTATCATCCAAAGAAGACTTAACTCAGCGGAATACAGACACTCAACAAATAGTTGGATAAAAATATTTCATACAACAGCTCACAATAGCCAATACATGCTCTAGAATGTAAAATTAGCTTAAGAAATAGTTTTTTTGCATTATCAACAGTTTTTATTTTTATCACAGTATGAAATCATGTTTCTTGTTTGGAATCATATCTTTTGAGAAATAAAGAGCTGATCAATAGAATGAATGTTCAAAATATAAGTAAAATTAAAATCCTTTTAATTTGTTTAGTTTAGTTAAATTAACGTCTCGTTTTATTTTTATCGCAGTATGAAAACGTGTATCTTGCTAGAAATAATATCTTTTGAAAAATAAAGAACTGATCCATAAAATCAATGTTCAAAATATAAGTAAAGTTATAATCCTTTTAATTTGTTAATTTAGTTAAATCAACGTCTCGTTTAAAATCTGCACATTATTTGACTTTTGCAATTTAGCGGTCACATCGATATTTTTAACATCTTTAAGAGTCAAGAAAGCATAAGAGTTGATTCAATAAATGCATTTTTTATTTCCTTTTCCTTTACTGTGATTTATTTAGTTGTTGCCTATGTTTATATATTTGTTATCTCTCTTTGCAAGCTTATTTTCATTCTACACTATACTTTACAGTTTGTCTGATTATAAATTTATTAACAATAATGTTCTATTATGTGTTTAAGTGTTTGATTCGCCTTAATGTTTTCCATTGTGAGCATATTCAGAATGTGTTTATTTTCATTGATACCTACATATTACAAGAATATAAACAGCAAGTAAAAATTACTGATTTTTATTATAATAAATAATAATATCTTTTTCCTTATGCGCATAACCAAAAATGAAAACTATTATCTAATTTAAGATGAACATATTGGGCTATATACAAAAGTTATTTTCAATTCTCCTAAAGCAATAAAATGGATTTGGGTATAAGCAAAATTCACGAAGGCTTAATGATCATATAAGTCTATTGCAAAACAATAGATTTTTTTAATATTAAAATGCAGTGTTCAGGGCCACAAAAGCATACAGTACAATTTATATTTCCCTTAACTTTTTCTTAGTACAAAGTTTATAAGTATTTCTGTATGGGGTAGGTAAAACTATTGTATATATAATTGATTAAGATTTCCTCACTGAGTGGAGCTAATTAGAGAGATTCTCTGATCAACTATATGGTTTAGTGATTCCATGATGAACCATATCTCACAATATTCTGACGTTTCTGATTGTTAACGATGAAAGAGAAGAATATGCAATTCTCTCGCTGAATAGCAATAACTGCAAAACTTTTATTCCAATGACTTTTCAACGTTGAAACAACTTTTCTAATTCTCCACAAGTTCCAAGTTTTAAGAGTTATCTTAAAAATTTTATACAATGGTTAAACTGAGTATTTCCATATCATGATCTAATCAAAAATATGCCAAAAAGTAATAAATTATTCCATCGAAAAATGCATCAAAAGTTTTTTTCATCAACGATTCGGAAAACTATAATCAATAATAGCAAATCCATTAAGGAAGAATCGATACATTTTGAAGAAACAATCCGCCTGCAGCCTCATTATACACAAGTTCCAAGTTTTAAGAGTTACCTTCAAAATTTATCTAATGGTTAAACTGAGTATTTCCATACAAAGATCTAATTCAAAAATATGCCAAAAATTAATAAATTATTCCATTGAAAAATGCATCAAAAACTTTTTCCTCATCGCTTCGTAAAACTATAATCAATAATAGCAAATGCATTAATGGAGAATCGATACATTTTGAAGAAACAATCCACCTGTAGCCTCATTCTCCACAAGTTCCAAGTTTTAAGAGTTATCTTAAAAATTTTATCTAATGGTTAAACTGAGTATTTCCATACAAAGATCTAATTCAAAAATATGCCCAAAAGTAATAAATTATTCCATCGAAAAATTCATCAAAAGCTTTTTTATCAATGATTCGGAAAGCTATAATCAATAATAGCAAATGCATTAAGGAAGAATCGATACATTTTGAAGAAACAATCCGCCTGTAGCCTCATTATACACAAGTTCCAAGTTTTAAGAGTTACCTTCAAAATTTTATCTAATGGTTAAACTGAGTATTTCCATACAAAGATCTAATTCAAAAATATGCCAAAAATTAATAAATTATTCCATTGAAAAATGCATCAAAAACTTTTTCCTCATCGCTTCGTAAAACTATAATCAATAATAGCAAATGCATTAATGGAGAATCATACATTTTGAAGAAACAATCCTGTAGCCTAATTCTCCACAAGTTCCAATTTTTAAAAGTTATCTTAAAAATTTTATCTAATGGTTAAACTGAGTATTTCCATACAAAGATCTAATTCAAAAATATGCCAAAAAGTAATAAATTATTCCATCGAAAAATGCATCAATATCTTTTTTATCATTACTTCGGAAAACTATAATCAATAATAGCAAACGCATTAAGGGAGAATCGATACATTTTGAAGAAACAATCCACCTGTAGCCTCACGCAAGCAATCCTCCTCACGTAACCGAAGCTTCGAAGCATCAATTTCAGAATCTTCACTCGCTTCCAGAAGATCCAAATTTAAGGATACTTGCGACAGGCCTTATTCTACATACCGGTATCCCTTCGCCAATGCTGTGGACAAAAAACAAGCAGATGACGGCTGGGAACTATATTCCTCCGCCTTTTAAACGCAACCTGTCTCGAGAGAAAATGACAGTTTCACGTGATTCGGCCCCCACTCTCAATCGACGTCTCTTCGCCAGGTTATCAAACCATTTCCTCCCGTCGATGCTGTTTTCCTTTTTCCTCCAGGGCAGAGAGGAAACGAAGAAAAATACTGCATTTTATTAGTTTCCTTTTTTATGATCGAATTGTTAAAGTATTCTCCAATTCCTCTTTTCCGAAGTAAGATCAGAAATGGGATGGGAGTGGGATACCATGTTATATAGAATATCATTAAATTCTGGTAGGATAGTTAACAAAATTGAAACCTGGTTGCAAGATCTTAGAGGCAAATCTAAATTTTTTTTAAGAAAATTAGGTTATTAGAATTCTTGAGATTTATTTATTTATCCTTTTTAGATATACGATTCACTGAATGTATTGCCATAATTTTATTTCTCTTCCGAAATGAGTAAGTTCAGATCAAATTGCGTATGAGGCAAATTTTTCGTTCTCTGGTGCATTTGATGGTTCAGTTCTAAATCAAATTTACAAAATATTATTTCGTTCTGAGATATCATTTGTCTTATTATATTTTTCAACTGATTTTCTTTCTTACTATATCATTAGTACCAGTGAATTCAAAATTTTTGTTTGTTATTCTAAAAATGCATAGAAGAAAGTTTTATATTATATAGTTACTCTTTTCAACTTATAGATTTCGAAAATGGATGTCTATTAGTTAACTGCCTCTTTTTCAAAACTATCTTGGCTATCTTTTCTGAAAATAAAACCCTAGAAATCCAAATTTAACACAAATCAAAGGTTTGTGTTAAATTAAAAATAAAAATATGTGATAAAATGGATTTTTTTGTGCTTTTCGAATTAATTTTTTTCCTCACTACTTAAATTTAAAGATAAAACTTTTTGATTCCGAGACGCGCGTGCGTTTTGTTCTTCCCACACCTTCTGCTTTCTATTTACCTTAACTTTAAATATCCGATATCTAACTGGCCGTGCAAATAGTATTATGAGCCTCCGTAAATTTCAGAAAAAGCAATTTTCTAGAAGTTTCAACATTTATTGCAGTATCTGAACAAGGGAAAAATTCCGCTCGACTGCATAAAAGTCAAGACCGCATTGCCAACCGTCCATTTTTGTTATAGGCTTCTGTATAGAGAACGCGTTACTGGCTTTAGTTTCATTATGTTCAACAGAAACTTCAAAATCCTCACTAAGATTAAAATTTAGCCTAACTGCAATGAAGAACAATAAAGGAGGTGATTCAACTAAAAAATTTTTATTAATTTTTTTTGTCAAAATTCTTTATTATTTTTGTAAAAATTCTTTATTAATTATTTTTTATATTTTTGTAAAAATTCTTTAATAATTATTTTTTATTTTTGTAAAAATTCTATTTTAATTATTTTTTTTTTATTTTTGTAAAAAATCATTATTAATTATTTTTTATTTTTGAATAAATACTTTATTAATTATTTTTTTTATTTTTGTAAAAATTCTTTATTGATTATTTTTTATTTTTGTAAAAATTCTTTATTAATTATTTTTGAAAAAATTCCTTATTAATTCATTATTATGCTAAATTCTTAGGTCTATCAAAACATAATAATTAGAAATTAATATTTACAACGTGGCTTAATATAACTGTGTAAATATTACAATAGTGAAAATATTAATGTCCTTAGAAACGTAAACAAGTTTTCGATATCCCTAATGGAAATTAGGCGGCATATAAATATTTTTTAATAAGATTCTCGCATTGAATTCTTTAATAACTCGCGTCCAAGCCAGTTTCACTAGACTTTTTTTAAAAGAACTCATTTTACTTTTCGAAATTTTCCGTCCCATGTTTAAACTTCGAGGTTTTTAAATCTTATTCAACTTTTCTAGACGTGTGCACTGAAATCAGAGATTCCCGTTGGAGGCATCAAAAAAGGAAATGTTTTAAACTCTATTCCCGCTGAAAGAGGATTTTTTTTTGGACCACCAGGAACTGTTTCCGATGTTGAGACGTTGAAACTCCGTTTATCAGAACTTCCTGTAGCAAAGGGAAAAGGGTTCTTTTTTCCTTTTCTTATCCTAGAAGAAATTTTGGCCTTAAAAATAAGGAAGTTTCTCCTATAGTCTTAAAATCGACTTCATCGGGGTTTTATCAGGATATACCTATTCTGCTAAATGTCTTCGTCGAAGTGCTGTTGGTATTTTGGTTTTTATTGAAAGTTTATTATTATTGTTTAAAGATCAGCAGTTGAAGCGTATCCGATAAAGTGAGAAATGCTTGATCAAAATCTCCAAGGTTTAACTATTCTTGTTTGAACTTCGTGTTTTCTATTTAAGAGAGGAGGATTTCAGTGAATCTCAAAATGTTTGCCGAAGTGTTATTTCTTGAAAGCTTTGCAAATGCGCTAAGCAGAACACTAAGAACTCATTTGCAAGTCGAGGAGAAAGTTTAAAGTGTTGTTAAAGAAATTGGTCTTAAAACTTCCTTCATTCTTTTGCATTCAAGCACGGTACAAGCGTATTCAAGCATTTTAAGAAAATTCCGTTGCTCTAGTTTTAAATATATACTAGATTTATTGACATTAAAATACGAAATGCTTGCTTCGGCGAAAATTCATCCACTATTATTTGGATGAAATACAATAAGAAATATAAAACATGTATCGCAATGCCTTGAATTAAAAAAATCTAAAATGATTTTTGAATGAATTTTGGAAGCGTTCTTAGAAAAAAGTAGTTGATTTCAAATGCATACACACGAAAAAGTAACCAACCCTAGTTAAACGTTATCCCAGTATAAACTTACAGAAAGAGTTTTTAAGATAGCAATGTTATAAACATTTTAGTGAAAATTAATAGTGATATTGATATTTTATATTATTTTGCAATTCATGTTCGTTGTTCATTTAATATAGTATTATGAACTTATCATTTAATGACCAACCTACCAATTATTAACACACTGTGGATCACGAGGAAAATAGGTCAAGCGCTCCATACTGAAAAGTTATAACATTTGATATTCTTAATAAATTTTGTTACTATTGCAACTGAATCATTTTATAAAGCCGAAAGTAAAGATGAAACTGATAGCACAGTTAAAACAAGATCCAAAATCCATTGCATATTAAGTATAAAGTTTCAAACCAGCTGACGTACAGTGTAGACTACGCATAGTATATATATATTTTGCGCAAAACTAATGAATGATATACTCAGGCTAACTCTTATTTCCAAAACAACGGCAACGTGAACCGTACGTATACTACACATTGTATAGGTACGATATACGTTGCCGTTGTTTTAGAAATAAGAGTTATTCTGAGTATCTCATTCATTAGTTTTGTACAAAACATCAATTTTTCAGTGAAATGTGTCTTGTAGAGACGAGATTTTTTGTATTAAATCAGTCTAAGCAAAATTATTTTAATTTTCGAAAAAGAAAATTTATTGATTAAATAATATTTACAGACATATATTCCCGTTATTTTAATAGATAGAAATATTATACTCTAAGTTGATATAACTTGAACCGACAGCAGTTTTATTGCCTCAAGCAAAAATCAAAACATATTTTAATATTATGATGAGATGATTAATTGTGTGTTTTCTGATAGAAGAGCATAAAAATTTTGAGCATTAATTTTCCAAAGATTTCAAATCTCATGATTTAAATTCAAATAAAGAATAATGATTTTTGAAAACGATCAATTTTTAATATTAATTTCTGCTGCAATTGTAAGAACGAAATGTGTTTTTCTTAGTACGAAATCAAGAAATTAAGCTACAATGCATTTTATTAAATATTCAAAAAATATCGATGCATTATCTATTACCAATCTATTACCAATTAGCTGTAAGTCGAAATATATATAAATATATGATTTAAAATTTTTGAAGCAATGAAAATAGAGTAACTTTTACAGCAATTTAAAATATTTTTCGAAATTAAGTCAACTAAATTTTGGCAAATTTGTTAGGATTGGAAAGCCATTCGTATGTACATTGAACTGATACCAATGGAAAACAAATGCTTAAAGCCTACCACCGTTCTGAAATTTTTCATTTTTAGAATTTTTGTTACAGATGTTATATGGCCATAATTATTTAGCTTTGAACACAAAATAAAAAAATCTTTTAATGTTATGAATCTGATTGGTGCACATGCATTCATTTCTATTATATTTATAAACAGGACCTCATATTTCACCTACAATAACTGCGAAAGAGATGCAACCGTTCTGAAATGTGTTAAGCCACTATAGCTATCTTGTAAAAAAGAACATTTATAACTAAAAGCTTAACACTAAACAAAAACTAACATATATTAATCAAGCACTAATAAATCGCAGCAAATATCAACAATTTTTGTAAAACAGTAGAAAAAGAAGAAGTTTCAGTATTCACAAATTAGGGGTCTATTCTGGTACCCCGGTTGGGGTGGGGTCCCGCCGGTCACAACCGAACCCAACCCCAACCGTGGGTACCAGAATAGACCCCTTAGTTGCAGCGCTGCTTAACCGGAACAGATGTCGGTAAGCTCGCACAACGGCTAATGAGACAAGTCGCCATAGTGACACAACCCATTTCGGAACATTACATGACCTGGGCACAGCAACCCAAACTGACCACTTTCCAATTAAACTCTTGTGGTCAACATACTCTCCGGCGCAATCAACTATCTAACCGTAGACGGAAAAGGCGACGGAAACCGCGACGAAAAAGGGGGGGAAGCGGTGCTTCCCCCCCTTTTCCGTCGCGAGTTTATTAATATCGTATTGCATGATAGGGATGCATAATCCAAGATATTTTTAATAATAAATATTTTTGCTATTTTTATTTTTAAATATCTGTTTTAAGTAAGTATGATTTCAATCACACTTTTAATTTTCAAATTCTTATTAAAGTGTTTTGAAAAAATTAAATAAAAAATTATCATTTGCATTTATTACACTTTCCGCAAAATTTTGGGATTCTAGTTCTATATACTGTAAAAAGATTGTGTCTGTATAGCGAAAAATACTTAAAAGAATTCAGATCAATTAAGTTAACCACAAATATTCCCATCAAGCGCGAAAGCTAACATCAACACAGTTCAATATTCAGAATCCCCTTTGCAGTGAATCACAAATCCGATAATTTTCCGTTCCGATCTCAGTTAGCTAAGCTTCTCTGTGAATATTTGTTTCGAACAACTATTGCGACTTTATATGGTATCGTTATACAAGAGCTGTAATTATTCGAAAACAAATATTACGACAAGAATGGTGACTCACAGCGTCACAGGAAATATAATGAAACTGCGATAGAGGGCGACCGCAAAAAGAAGGATAGTCTTTCTAAGTACCAAAATGGACTTCCGTGGAGCCATCTGTTGACAGAAGATAAAACTAAAAACTAAAACTTCGGAACAGTATATTAAAAAGGAATGAATTTTTTTTTAAAAAAATTTGAAACACTTTATGCACATTTATTTACCAATAATTGAATCACACCTTTTTAACAGTAGTATTCTTCACTGGTATTTGTGATTTTTTGATATTGCGTAGTAAATAACAGTTCATGAAATATTCGTCATACCTATTACATGAGTGTGTCGGTCCATTAGAGTGACCAAGGGAGAAGGGCGGTTCAAGTCACGGGTAGTTGCGTAATTTAGAAGGACTCGGAACAGAGCTCCTTTTATTGAAGCGCGTTGTCTTGTGGAGAGCGAGATAGGGAAGGAAATGATATTCCGGCATTTGAGAACAAATGGAATTAGATGAAGGATCCTCAATGCTGGATGGATAAACTGAGAAGCTGCAATTGCAATGGAGAGTCCTTAGATTTGGGCTCAGAAAAATTTCCCATATGGTGAACTCAATAAAATCCCATTCCTTATAGATTAAAATATTTTATATCTACGAATATTGAAGTTTTTATACTATGAAATAAGCGCAAATTCACTGTTTTACATGAATAGCTTTTAAACAGAAATTATTTTTGAAAGCGTTTCCGCTACCGGTCCTAAAGGCTAGAGATTTTGTATATGAAACCATGTATACAAATAGTTTCTTAGAAAACCGCAATTAAATGATCTGTTAGAATTATTTGTTTCTCACAATTTGGTCAAGTAGTAAAGTGCTTATTGGATTGCTTTGAAATGCGAGTGCCAGGGGGACAAGAGGAGCAAAATCTCCGGTGTCCACCTTCCTGGGATGAGGAAAAACAAATTTTTCTTATTTCCAAGTGTATTTATTCTTATCCACGACAAATGGGAATTTGGTACGAGTTGCTCTATAGTTTTACATTTATTTTCTCTTAATATAAAACTGACTTGTTCTCACTGTATTAATCGAAATTACTTTAGTTGGCTAGTAATCAGTTTTTTCGCACTCTCCATCTGATTAATCACTATAGCCATAAATAGCTAGGGAGCTACTCATAGCAATGTTGGTGGCCCCGTGTGCCAATCCTTTGCACTGGAGGCCAACTCCGCTCTCGGTGGCCTGTAGAGTCACACACATAGCACAAGAACATTCATTGTGCCCATCTAGCTAAAACAAATATCGAAAAATATTTTTGATTTTGATTAAAAGTATGTCAGACTAAAATCTTCATGTATTTACAAAGACAAAAACATTATTCAGAAAATTATTCATGTTTTGAATGCTAGCTTGTACTAAATCATACTTAATTAAAAACGTTACTTATTTGTAACACTGCTTACCTGTTTTCATATCCACGATGCTACTGTTTGAATTTCATTAGAACAGAAACAAAGGTGAAATTTCAATGCCAAAAATTCACATATTTAGTTATTCATATGTTTTTGCATTTTTATTTCTGCCTTCCATTTGACAGTGACGGTCGGTATTTAGCGTAGAACATGTTCATTCATTGGAAGATAAGAATCTTCTCGTCTGCAGTTATCTATTCTTGTCTTTCCTCATTAACAATTAATACACAATGTCAAGGAAATAATTTCATCTGCAATGCCTTTAATGCCTCAATAGATTAGCGCAAAGAAAGGAGGAATCTTCTAAGGCTTGCGTAGCATATGTATCATCCCACAATCAGTGATAGAACAATTTACTGGTTATTATAAAAACCCAAAAAGGAAAGAAAACTGAAATGAAAGTGCTAGGCAAATTGGAGGTCTTTGCATTGCAAACCATATCAATTTTTATGTCTATATTATTTTTTATAAAAGCAGAGTGAATACTAAACAAAATGGAGGATATCTGCTTTATGCACTTCTTCAGGGACCAAACACAAAGCAGACATTCAAAACAGGACTTTTTTCTGTTTAGGCATTTGACATCGTCAAAAAATAACACCCAATTGTCCCAAAAAGTTCTACAGCATAATAGAAGAAAAGAAGATCGTCGGAATTAAAATACATTGAATAAAGAGAAGAAAGTGTTTCAACTTCACCCCTCTATGTCAAAAATACCGCCAACAGAGCGAGTACAAAAAACAACAAGCTGAGAGAAAGAAATAAAAAGAGTAAAGCGCCATCTATCGAAGCCAAATACAGAATAAGAAATGAGACAGAAATGTAATATTACTTATTTATAGTTATTTTATTATTTTATTAATCTTTTTCATTCTATTATATTTCAAATTCATTAATTTATTGTCATTCCATTTTATTCTATATCTATTATTTTATCTTTTACAATCAATAACATTTCAATTCCATTAATCCATTATTATTTTTATAAAACCCACACTCCTTGGCATTTGAACTTTTTCGATATACAATGATATTCTTTTCGCTTATAATTGAATTTCTCAATTCATCCACCCAGTGGCAAGGATCCTTCATATAACTCCACTTCATAACAAAGGCTCCAATATCATTTCCTTCCCACTTCTGCTCATCACCAGACAGTGAGCTTTGATAACCAGAATCCCAAACCCAATCATACATATAGCATAGCTACTGGGCTATCTAATGGAAATTCATATAATATGTCTAATATAATATTGGTAAGCACGTATCAGAAGTTTAGAGGAATGCGCCGCGCCGTCTACACGCTCCTCTATGGTCACTTCTGCTCATCACCAGACAGCGCGCTTTGACAATCAAAATCGT
>BGPR01026307.1:0-21627 GCA_013235015.1 Araneus ventricosus | reverse complement strand
TCTAGCAACAATTCTTATGTATTCTCGTTCTTCAACAATAAAAAAAAGTGTAACAAAATGTGAATTTTATACACAATTTAGTTTTTGAAAAATTATTAAAATGAGGGCAACAAATTGAATGAAAATGAAACTTTTGTCATGAATATCTAATTTTTTAAACTTTTAATATGGTGTAAAAATAGTTTTTGTGAGATAATACATATTTTCGAAACATATCACTGAAAATGACAAAATTTTGCTTTATTTCCAATTAACTGAAATTTTAATTAGCTTTTGGGCTTTCAAAAGATGACAATGGTCTTTCTCTGCTTGTATAAAATCTTAATATAAATAAAAGTCATTGTGGGTATGTTTGTTTGATTTCAACCAAACTTTGTACACTTATTAAGTAAGACAAGAGGAAGAATACTGTCAACTTTTCAAAGGGCAAAGGTTAATTAAACAGTCATTTAATGAGAAATTAACCGAAACCGTTTTTCCGCAGTAACTTAGGAGCAAATTATCCCTCAAAAAATATTTTTATACCATCTTAAAATTCAAGATTTTACCTTTCCAATGATACCAATTTTATATCAGTGAAGTTCTTCCTTCCATTTTTAATAATTATTTTCAAATTATACAAATTTGAAATTTATACAAATAACTAATTGTAACTGAATTCGCTAATTAATACTTAATTACCTTTAATTAAAAATAAAATTATGTATTATTTTGAAGTTACCTAAATTAGAGAAATTTTGCTTGACCCCCGTCGGAAAATTTCTGGCACCGCCGCCTCTGATTAACTCGTATGTTAAATGGATAACACGGCTTTTGGGCGATAAAACCCCAACGTGGTTTCCGCCCTAACCTTAATCCCGACACGGCTGTGGACGGTAGAAACCCAACGTGGCTTTCTCATTCCACTGCTAACCTGCGGAAAAAATGGATTTGTCAATCACTCTCACAGCCGGGTTGGGTTTGAGACGCTAGTCTTTTACAGTACAGTGGTTGCCTTCAGGCATATATACTTAAGTGCTTGGGCAATATACCGTGCGCAACGATAGTAAGGAAGTATTTAATTTTAGGGTTGGCCAACAGAGATGGAGATGTTAAAAGCAAATTATTGATTCAGCTCACGTTTCTTAACTTCTTATAAATGGAGCCTCAATCTCTTTTACCGCTCTGCATCGATTAACGCTAGTGATGAGATTTAGGCTTCTCCATAGTGGTTTCAATAAAATTAATTGCCAACTACAAAACAAATTCCATGGCACTAGTTAACAAAGAATAGAGTTGAATTTAAGGGGTCTATTCTGGTACCCCCGGTTGGGGGGGGGGGGGGGCAGTTTTCCCGGCCGTTAACAACGGAAAAAGGGCCGGCCCCCCCCCCCACCCGGGGGTACCAGAATAGCCCCTAAAGCTGTGCAGTAAGAGAATATGCACTGATATGAATTTTTGCATTGTTTAATTTGAATTAAAGAGTTATGGGATTTGAAGGAACAAAGGCTGTTATCCCCTACTTCCAAAGTTAGACACAGTATAGTTCGTTCCAAAAAGACGATTCCATAATAATGATTAAATCATTCCATAAAGATTATTGTTTCATTCTTTCCATACAGAAGAAATCGGAATTTGATGGTCTCAGACGGCGAAAAAAACACAAGTAGAGGAAAAAGGTGCCGAAACGCTGGGTGACAAAAGGATGCGGCTAAAAAATATCAAAGTACTTGAGGGCTTGAATGAAGATAATTGTATGTTTCTTGGTAAAGGCACGAGACAGAAGGACATCATAAGTAATGTTCGGTTCGACGATTTTCAATTTGTTCCAGAGAATAGCTCTGAAGGATTCATATTTTTTGAACTTTAGTAGGATGTGAAAAATATCATTGATTTCGTTACAGACTATGCACAAAGGATCGGGATGAAGGTTCCCAGATAGCAATTTTAGTTTGCAGCAAGCTTGCCACAAATTTGTCATGATAAGAGTGCAAGTTTGCCACAAATTTGTCATGACAAGTGTGCAAGCTTGCAGTAAGCTTGCAGCAAGTTAACGAAAGCTCCGAAGTCACCATGAAACGAACTTGCAGCAAGTTTGCCGTGTCAAACTCATTGCAAATATAGCAAAAACAGAACACGAACACAACCCAGGATAGAACTCGCGACCTCCCGGTTCCGAAGCGGGGACGCTAACCGTTGAGCCAGCTGAACTCTGAGAGGAGAGGATAGATTTCGCTAAAACATCGTTCGATGCGATTCGTATACGATTTATTTTAAACTATTTTCTGGTTTTCATTAATTTTTTGAGTTGAGAATACGATTTGAAGTCAAAGAGAGAGCGATTTTCGCTAATAACTACGTTTTGCTAGTAGAATAAATTATGAAATTAGAGTTCAAAAGTAATTACTTTAAAATGGGACAAAATGTCTAGTTATTATTTTTCAACAAACACCGACTGTTTTTTAGATTTAATTTTGTTTATAAACGTTAAAATTTCAGAAAAAATAAAAAAAGAAAAAGGCGATATAGTTTTCTTTAAAGTGAGAGTGATATATTTAGTAAAAAGATGGAAAATGCTTCAAAAATTTTTTTTATAAAAAAGTTATTTTTTTCACAAATTATCATTGATTTATTGAATTAATAAAAAAGAATTACGGTCTAGGAGATGCTATTAAAAATCGGATGTTTTTTAAAACAGAGACAAAGATAATTATCTCTTTATTGTGCTATCTTTGCAGGAAGCTTGTTTTGCATACTTGCTGCAAGTTTGATTTGCAAAGAGGTGGCGCTACTTGTCACATCGAACTTGCTACAAGTTCGATTCAAGTTTGACGCGTCAAATTTTGCCATGACAAGTCAAAATCAAACTTGCTGCAAACTTACGTGCTATCTGGGTTGAATCTGTGAAGGAGACCTGGGGTTATGATGGTTTTTCTAATAATGCGTGCAATTAGTCTGTCCTGCATTCTGTTTCCAGTCCATATAGAGATGGTTAGAATGTCCGGAACGTTTCCAATCAATGCTTGGTATTTACTTTTACGGTGGTTTTCATACGTTATTTAGATTGACTGTTTTTTTAAATTGGAAATAATGTCATCTGAGGCGATCCAGTCTAAAAATGGCGTGGGATCAGTAACTTGCTTCGCAAGAGAGTCTGCCTTTTCATTCCAAAAGATCCCGGAATGATCAGGAACCCATAAGAAGGAAATGTTTTGATTCAGATTTTTTTTCTGACATGAATTTTTGAATCAAGACGTAGAATGATTTTAGGAGAGTGAAAGGTTATGTTTTTAAGAGAAGATAGTGCCGAATAACTATCTGAAAGGATTAAAATATCCTGTTCAGGAACTGCGAATTCATCCAATGCTTGGCAAATCGCCAAGACTTCCTTGCATTGTTTAGATATGCTATGATTCGTCATTCAGTAGTTCGAGTTACGTGGGGAGAGGGCGAAGTAAAGAGAGAAAGGAGCCTTGATACGAGGATTCATGGACAAGAGATATCCTTTATAAAATAAATATGTTGACATTTGATAAGAAACTGTTCATTTTTTGTGGCTGGATTACTTGATTATTTGGAATTGTTTTTTAAAAAATTTAGAATAAGTGTTTATATGATTTTAGAAATTCATCTTCTGTTGCTTCGATTTCTTACGGGTCTATTCTGGTACCCCTGGTTGGGTTGGGAGACGTCACTTTTTCCGCCCATTAACGACAAGTGCGATTCTCATACCCGTTTTTCCAACCGGTTGGCATCTCGCTTGGTCGAAAAAAGGACTCCGATTTCTCGCCAGCTCTGTACCGGCGTAAACGCTATTCGCTACGAGAAGTGTTGTTTCGATATCAGAACTTATCAAATGTTCGTTTAAAATGGAGGCTGCTAAGCCGTTAATTGTGTTTTGAAAGGGTTTATCGGTATAAATGTAAACCATTTGACCAATCTGAAGAAGAATTTATCAATTACTTTAGATTTTTTAAAAAAGTAGTTAAATCTTTTATCGAATTTAAATAATTTAATCTAATAATTTAATACGACAATCTAATGTAATTAAATCTTTAAAAGTAGTTAAATCTTTTACTACTTCATCAAGATATTCAATAATGATAGTTGATAATTAGCTAAGATCAATTACATTTAAAGATTTAATAACTTAATATTTTCTTATTAAATTAAATTAGGGTAACATTTTTTAAACATTGGGTGTGGAATGACTTTCCTCATTCCGTATATATCATTACAATTTTTTTATTTGGGTTTTAATTCAAAGAAATTTGTCAAATATTTACACCCAATAAAAGAATTTTTCTTGTTTCTTGATAAAGATGTAATTTTTTTAATGTTGTGAAAACTTGCTGAATTTAATAATTTTTTTTTCATGTTTTATTTTCTTATGTAATTGGAAAAATAAACAAATGGTTTGTAATATTAATTTATAAGATTTATTCATGTTGAAATAATTGGCATGGAAAAAAAGTTTATTACTTTTCCTCCCTCTAGAAAACTGGTAAAATTACATCAATATAT
This sequence comes from Araneus ventricosus, assembly GCA_013235015.1. Taxonomy (NCBI): domain Eukaryota; kingdom Metazoa; phylum Arthropoda; class Arachnida; order Araneae; family Araneidae; genus Araneus; species Araneus ventricosus. Next base: position 17,124 of record BGPR01026307.1, on the reverse strand, counting down.
TGAAAAAAAGACTCCAATTTATGTTCTATAAATGTATAATGTTATTATAAATGTATATTTTGTAAAAGATAAATGGTTTAACCCCGCCCCTTAACAATGGACTTATGAAAGCAAGAAAGATGCATTATAATGCATCTTATAAGAGCAGAAGTTAAATCTTCCCACCCTTGGTGTCTTTTGAAAAGATGCGATCAGCTTTCCCACTTAAATTTTGTGGATATTTTTCAAAATAATCCAACATAATTTCGAATTGGGAAACAAATGTACGCTTCGCCATAGTTCCTTTGGCGATTCAAAACTTGAACTGCATCTGAAACAACGCATGACGATCGCTTGATTTGCTGCGCGCGCAGCAGAAATACGTCACTTCCTAGCGTAAAGCGCGATGTTCGAAACGACCGAGGTACGAGAATCAGACCCCTTCTTTCTGTCGAGAAAAAGCCATTAACGTCCCGCGGTCGAAAGGCGAAACGCTCCCAAACCAACCGGGGTACGAGAATAGACCCGTAAGTGTCTGAATTCCTGATGTGTACCAAGGTGTATTTATTATGAGACGAAGGAGTTTGTTTTGTATGATCTACACTAGATTATCTGTGGTTTCACGAAAAATGACAGTATGAAGATTTTTAAGAAAAAAATTATAACCGTGCTAGCGCGGCAACAACTCCTATCGTTTATTACTCAGATGAGTCTGAATCCTTGGGGAAAAATTCCTGTCTTCTAGCAGGAAGGCGAAGATACATTCCGTTTGTCCCGGGGAAAAAAAGGAAAAGAAGATTTCGCCCTCTCCAGTTTCATAAGGATTGGAAATATGAGGATGAAAAAGACTGGAAGAGAATGCAACTCATGAGAGCTTCCCAACAAGGTGTCACAAGCATAGGTCAAAAAATTTAAAGGAGGTTCGAACCTCTAATCCGAAAGTCCAAAAATTCAACAAGGTAGGTAAATGAAAATTAGTATGTGGTTTTGCTACCTTAATTGTAGATCTGTTGTCAAATTTTCTATCCAGTAGGCCGAAAGGAAGTCTCCAAAATGTATGCTCAGTTTTCTTCACTATAGACGGTGCTCAAAGCGCTCCATATTTTGTTATATATGAGAAAGTCAAAGGAATAACTCTAGCTGGTTTCTTTTTGAACTCTAAATCATGGCAGACTTTCAGTAATCCGGCATTTCACCAATCCTGTCCCTCTTATAGCCAGAGGCGGCGGCAGAAATTTTCCGACGAGGGGGGGGCAAACAAAATTTATCTAATGCAGTAACTTTAAAATAACACATAATAATTAATTTTATATTTAATTAAAGGTAATTAAGTATTAATTAGCGATTATAATTATTATTTGGAATAATTAGCTATTTGTATAATGTCGGTGCAGTAAGAATTGTCTGACGGAACTACAATCAGAAAATGAAGAATTGAGAACATAAATCTCGTAAAAAAATGAAGTTATTATTGATAATGAAGTTATAACTAATATTGGAAAAAAAATTTCAGATTATTATCCAAATCACATAACAAAATAAAAAAAATAGCCGAAACAAGTTAAAATAACTATTCACTTTTTTTTAAAACCCATAAATGCATGTCTATGTATTTAAAATAATTGGCAAAACAAGAGGGCCAGTCCCCCAGCATCAACCAGTGGACTGATTTTGATAATTTTTATTTCATATGGAAGCTTATGACGTCTAGATATGTCATTAAAGATTGCTTATCCCCCATCACCCTCCATTTTCTAGAGAAATCGAAAAAACACTCTTTCATTGTACATTCTCTATGGGGAAAACCCTTAACAGAGTTCCCGAGACCCAAAGACTGGACAGATTTCTTCAATTTTTATATTATATGAAAGCTCACGATCCCTAGATACATCGTCAATGGTAGCCTTCCCATCTTCATCCTTCATTTTCGGGAGAAATCACAAAAACAACTACTTCACTATACATTCTCGATAGGGAAAAACCTTGACTGAGTCCCCAGTCTCAACAACTGGATCGATTTCGACAATTCATCTCGCCACTTTGCAAGCATAACCAATCAGAATACTCCACGTTGATTGTGCAAGCTTAAAATAGTATTAATCTAATTAATTTATCTTATTATTTATTTTATCAACTTTGTGTGTGCGTGTATATCCAGTAAGCTGAAAGATTATGGTTGCTATGTTTCAATTCTTTTTGTCAGCGTGTTGCTGACCTAACGTAGCTGCAAGATGTAAAATGTGCTGTGCTGCTCAATATGAAACTCAACATTTTCATATTGAGATCAAATGCGTATTTTGCAAGGAACAAGAAAGTGAAGTTGGTGCTGACGACGTGGAATTAGATGTTAGATGACACGTGCAGTTACTTGACTCCATTAGGGACGCTCGTGTAGACAATGAACAGAACAGCTGCAAAGCTATCAAAAAAAGACGAGTTAAATGTCTATCACAATTCGAAGTTTAAAATTACTTTGTTGAGGGAACCATGAGCATCAAATTATTCATAAGAGATTCAATTGATATTATATTCCCGGCGAACAAACTAGTCGCCAAAAACGGCTAGTATATAATACAACGAAACCTCTCTACAGCGGTTACCCACCGTTCCAAGGAAAATTGGTCCCTCTAAAGGAGTATGATATTTCGGAGAAGGTGTACAAAATGCGTATTTAAACAAGCCCTAATTCGTTATTTCAGATAAAGCGAATTTTAAGAATTATCTAAAGAAGTGCTTTATCCTCAATTATATACAGGGTATCAAAAAAAGTGGAACAAGCATTTATTTCCTTAAATATTGATCCTAGACATGCGCTTTCAATTACAAAGTTTCATCAGATAAGGTAAGAATTTGTATGAAATACTTTGGCTTTGTGGGGATTGATAATAAAAAGTTTTAAAAATTAAATTTTTATACGGCACCCGTAGTGCAAAAATGTCATTTATTAAAATGTTTCACATACATTCATCTATTCACATACAAGATTCCACGCTTCTATTCGCAAAACTTACAAAGATATAAGAAGACAAATTTATTGACTTGGACGACTTTTCCATACCTCTGACTGCTGTTTGATTCTATCTTTCGATGTGCATTTCGGGGATAATATACATATTTCAACAAGTTATTAAAAGGACGGAATCAGGAAATCATGTATTTATTTACTCTTGTTAAATCTAAAAAATAGTCAAATAATTACATTAATTGAAGTATTTATAAAAATAGTTCGTATTTTTAATTTTTGAAAAATGTCCAAAGCAGTGACTGCTCATCTGCTCAGAAACAGCAGTGCTATAAAAATATTACTAGAATATCATATTACTGAAATACAATTTTTCAAAAATAGTTTTGTCTTAAATAGCCCCGAAGGTATAGTTGCAATTATCTTAATTGTATTTTAGAAAATTACCGTCATATCTTTTCTCAGTGAGCGACTTCTTATAACTGAAAACGAATACGTAATAAGTAACCAAGTTCCCGTTGAGTCAACATGAAAGTGTATCCAAAACCTAAAAACAGCCAATAAAAGAGAAATGGAAGAAAAACAAACTAAGAGAGCGAAGGCGAACCTTGGGTGAAATTGGGGGAGGGGGAGAGCATTAGTTGGGCTAGCATCAAACAGGAACATCCGAACATCCAGTTTTGGGTAAGTTCAAGGACAGAAAGGATAGCTATTCGCCTTCGCCCATTATATCACTCAGTAATGTGCAATGGGCGAATTGTGGTGCTTCCAAAACTGTTTGGTGTGCAGCCCCCATCCTATGAATGTTTTACTTTTTCATTCATTTTTCTTTCTTTTCTCATTTTTTATTTTTTCGTTGATAATCGAACTTTCAGAGTGGAGAAGTAAGCAAATAAGAATAATAACGAAAATATGAATTTTTAAAATATGAAAATTAAATTTAACTTTAGTAATAAACATAACGGTGAGAGCAAACAATTTAATATTCTTGTTTGATATCAGGCTATTTTCCTGTTGTGCCTTAGATTTTCATTTTTATTCAAGCTATCTTTCCATTCTTTATCTTCTTATTCTTGATAGTTGCAACTGTCTGCCAATGAAACTGACTACCAGTATGCCTCATTGGCAATTTTTTTCAATGCATGATGACTGGATGATGTACTACTAGACATATATTTGCATTTCACAGTCTTTCTATGTTGAATAAATTTGCATTTCTGCAGTAAATATCTCCATATTAATTTGTGAGAAGCCCTTTAAATTTAAAAATTAATATATATCTGCAAGTTTTGCAGATAGAATCGTGAGACTTATTTTTCATCCAGATGAATGTAAGAGGAACATTTTACTCATTGACAATTTTAGTCTATGGAGAACGTATAAAAATGCAATTTTCTTAATTTTTTATTTTCAAATTCTTCAGAGGTCAAATTGTTTTTACACAAATTCCTACCTTATTTGATGAATCTTTGTAATTGAAAGTACACTGGCATACAAAAGTTAAGTACCATTTAGTAAAACGCGAGAAATTTGCAATTAATACGAAAACTGTTTCAAAATCAGTTCTGGAGAATCTTGCGACATTCAATAGAGTATCATATACATATTACAGTGAAGATTCGGTCACGAGGGCAATTAGGGGTACCACCAGAAAGAAATAAAGGTAAAAATGGAGTTTCACCCATCCTGTTTCACAGAAAGCTGATAACGAGATGTAACTTTTATCAATGGTTATGATTTAATGTGCACAATATTTACATGTATTTTCGTAAGCATAGCACAAATATTCGAGAAGATATAAATGTTTCTTTAAGAAATCCTAAATTTTTCGCATGTGTTTTGCTCATAACATGCAGAATTTTCATTCAAATTATTCAAAATTTGCAGAACACTTGACAATATGTGACAGAAGTATTATTTTAAACTTTGAAGTAAATAAGTTGAATATTACAGAAAATATGAGTGTTTGTACTACATTTTTTACTGTGCATGTGCGAGACGCAGCGGAATTTTTCTTTCGTAACTTCAAAGCCACATATATAGAGCAACTTAAAAAAATATTCCAGTTGAATCCCATAAAAATTCAGAAAGCTGTCGGCATTTCAATAAGGTGAATTTCAATTTCTCTTTAAGAGACGCTAAATGATGAGGGTTCTTGCACAAACTGATAATTTTTAAACTTTACTCTTCGAACAGTAACAATGAATTTTAGTAAAATTGAATATCCTGAATACCATGAACACTTATAAATTAAATACATTATTTAAATTGCATTTTCTCGAATACCATTCAAAGATTAAAGTTTAAAAAATATCAGTTTGTGCAAGAACCCTCATCATTTAGCTTCTCTTAAAGAGAAATTGGAATTCACCTCTCTGAAATGCCGACATCTTTCTGAATTTTGATGCAATTCAACTGGAATTTTTTTTAAAGTTTCTCTATATATCTGGCTTTGAAGTTATGAAAGAAAATTTCATCTGCGTCTCGCACATGCGCAGTAAAAAATTATTTAGTACAAATACTCATATTTCCTCTAATATTCAACGAATTTACTTCAAAGTTTAATACAGTAGACTCTCTATTAACCGGGATGGTCGGAAAATGCTTCGTCCCGGATAATCCAATTTATGAAATTTAGATGAAAAATTTTGGAAAAATGATAGAAAATGTAAAATTATTATACAAAGAGACATTAATAGTTTAATTAATACAAAAGAAAAAGAATTAACAAGAAATTTTAATGTTATTTAGATTTACAATTCCTACAATTAGAAATAAAAACAGAGATGTAGTTTACCTCATTGTTTGTGAAGAATGAAATGATAGAAGTCTGTTTTTGTTTTTCATTTACTCTTCGATGAATTATACTACGCAGATTTCTCAATATCATTTTTCTGCAGGTGTGCTTTCATCTTCTTGCTCCAAGTAATTAAGTAACGCCTCAGTGTGTACTAATGTGTCACCTTGACTTAATTGTTGATGAGTTACAAGATTTTCCTCATCACTTTCAGGACATTTTTCGAAATTCCTTGTTTCTTCCGAACCATAAGTTACTCGAGAAGTTTTTTTTGTAGTCCCGGATAATCCGATCCCGGTTCATCGAGAGTCTACTGTACAATACTTCTGTAACATATTGTCAAGTGTTATGCAAATTTCGAATAATTTGAATGAAAACTCTGCATGTTATAAGCAAAACACATGCGAAAAAATTTGGGATTTTTTAAAGAAACATTTGTATCTTCCCAAATATTTGTGCTATGCTTACGAAAATGTATGTAAATATTATGAACATTAAACCATAACCATTGATGAAAGTTACATCTCGTTATCAGCTTTCTGTGAAACAGGATGGGTGAAAACTCCATTTTCGCCTTCATCCCTTTTTGATGGTCCTACTAATTTCCTTCGTGACCGAATCTTCACGTCTATATGATACTCTTTGAATGTCACACGATTCTCCAGAACTGATTTCGAAACATAGTTTTCGTATTAATTGCAAATTTCTCGCATTTTACGAAATGTTCCTTAACTTTTGTATGCCAGTGTATATGTCTAGGTGTAATATTTAAGGAAATAAACTCTTGTTCCACATTTTTGGGACACCCTGTATATAAATATATATTTCGTTTTTAAAAAAAGTAAAAAATTATGTCTGCTTGGATCCTTCAGCTATTTCGGAGGTCACTTTTTCAATTTTTTTAAATTGTAAAAATATATCTCCAATCGTTTCATTGGTAGTTGTTGAGGAATAGACAATAATACATCTATTTTTCCTGATTCGTTGAGCTGAAAGCTTCATTCCTGAAGGTCTCACCCATAGAGTTTCCCATTTATCACAATTCGATTCAGCGCCAGAAAGGCACAAATGAACTCTTGAATTCCCAACCCCGGCACAGGAGGAAATTCACCTTTTCTCTTCACATTGGGAAAAGCATAACTAATTTCGATCTAATTTCCTGTTTAAGACTAGGCGCATACATGCAATTGTTAATCAGGCAACAGTTTAGTTGCATACATGCAACTTTATAGTTCGGCAACTAAACAGTCGTAAAACCACAGCGATCGCCTTTTGATTAAAAAATCGCACAAATCTCGTAAATTACACGCGTTTCTACTGGAGCGCGCACACATGCAACTAAATACACTCTTGCTCAAAAAATAAGCAACAAGGGCAAAACTCGGAATGAAACAAAAACTATTTAATGGATATGCGTGAAAGTAGTACACGAGGTAGGTGTGGCATTACTAGACCACATATCAAACAATAAAGCAAAGACAAACAAAAACACATATATTCCGGCCGTCGCGCGCGACAGCCCAAATTGGTAGGTAGAATGTGCAGTGGGAACCACACGCTAATAACGGGTATGATACCCTCTAGATGAAATGCATGCTTGACAACGGAGAGGCATGCTGTCAATAGTGTCGTTGATCGCTTGTTGTGGCAGTAATGTCCATTCCTGTAGTAAGGCTTGTTAGAGCTCGTGGAGGGTACCTGGCGGCACACTGCGACCTGCAATCCGTCTTCCCAACATGTCCCACACATACTCTATGGGATTCAGGTCCGGTGATCTAGGCAGCCACGCTATCTGTGGAATGGTTTCACTCTCCAGATAACTCCGCAACAATCGTGCTCTAAGCGGGCGGGCTTTATCGTCCATAAATATCGCGTCTGTACCCATTGCAGAGATAAAAGACCGCACAAGAGAGTGTAGGATTTCGTCGCGATATCGGACAGCTGTGACGGAGCCCCCAACGAACACGTAGAGTTCGGTTTGGCCGTTCGCTGCTATCCTTGCCCAGACAAGTAACCCGCCACCTATGTACTGGTTTTTTTCGACGATGTTTGGCGCCCGATAACGTGTCCCTGGCTCTCGCCATATCATTGTCTTTCGGGAACCGTTCTGGATGTTAAATCGAGACTCATCCGTAAAGAGTACGTGGCCCCTCTACTCTGGTGTCCAACTGCGATGTTCACGGACCCAATGCAACAGCGCTCTGACGTGCGCTGGGGACAAAGGCACACAAACAACAGGTCGTCGTGCGAACAGTCCTCCTTCATGCAGTCTGCGCGACACAGTTTGGCGGGATATGGGCCTTCCTGCAGCAGCAGAGAACTGCGACGCCAGCTGTCGCGCCGTTAATGTCCTCCGGCGTCTGGCACATTGCAACAGGTAGCGATTGTCTGCCGTTGTGGTGATTCTCCGGCGTCCAGACCCAAGTCTTCTACTGGCGTTTTGATCCCTTTGGTAATGGTTCCACAGCCTATGGATGACACTACGATGCGCATTCAGTTCTCTGGCAACAACAGATTGTCTTGCAACAGTTTGCAATATACCGACAGCCCTCCAACGCATCTCATCGTGTAAATGGTTTCTTCTACTCATACTTTCCGCTTTGGCTATCTCGGATTCCGCGGAACTATCGCTGCTTGCGAACTGAAGCAGAGGTCCGGCAATCCCCTTTCTGAGGCGTTGCGGTGTGACGCGGGATTGCGTTTTATGCTAATTTTGGTTGCCTATTTGCATTCGGCGATGCAACCTCTACCTCATATGTAAATTGTGTGTTCACCGTTTTGCATGTGTACCGCGCCTTTTCGTGTTTGTTGCTTATTTTTTGAGCAGGAGTGTAGTTGCTCTGCTCTGTTCATTCAAGGGGTGAAAGTCAAGACGGGCTCTGAAATTGGCGCGTAAACTGTACGAAGCTCTTTGCTTGAGGGCGTTTTAAAGAAGCGTCCACTATTTTTAAAATAATTTAGCCCTAGAAATGGCTGGGATTATTGCGAATGATATAGAATTATTGATTGCGTGTATAGACAGGAGGTCTGCGCTATATTTAATTATTTGCTATTATCATTACTTGTCAGTTATTACTTTTAAAATAAATAATAATTTTGCATACTTTTAATAACCATTACTCCATTTTTATTAATAATGCATGTGTTTTATTACATAATTTTAATTAGCTTAATTGGTTTTTTCTTTGTTGATATTTTAGATGCTTTGAAATCAATAATTTTAATTTTATCCTTTATATTATTTTTCTCTCTTTGTCAACTTCCCTTTTTCTCAACTAATTTTTAGCAACTAAGCGATGAATGAGGTATCATTGAATATGATTTTTTTAAAGACTTCAATAGTCATTTTACGGTAAACACAATTTATTGTTTCAAAATTTGAGTGAAAAGAAAATTTTTAGTTTTTAGAAAAGTTGTTATTTCTGCCAACTTAATCTAACTCATGTGATCTGTGCTATAAACACAAATAAAACATTTATTTACTCAATATACTTCAATAATAGACAAAATATTTTAATTATAATGATATACGCTTTTATTTACTAGATAATTTTGTTTTTATAATTTCTTTGTCTGAGTTCTCTAAATTTCCCGAAATTTGTGTTTATTTGGATATTATTCGAATGTTCTTTGGATGTTATAAAACGGGCAGGCCGAATTAAGTCCTCTAGGAGCCTCCGTTTTCCCCATTCTAACTTCCAAAACCAGATAATTTTGCATTTCTTTTAATTTAATTTCTCTATAAGCAGTTTTAAGTAGCAGATTTTAACAAATTGAATTAGCAAAGCATTTAAATTCAGATCACTTTCAAGAGAGTTGCTTCCTTTATACCGCGTATAAAGAAATGTAAAATTAAAGTTTAAAAGGAATTTTATGCAAAACTGTAAAAAAAAAAAAAAAAAAAAAGCGAAATTTTTTAACACAATCTAAATACTATTTAATTATAGGATCGCACATTTTTTAAATATAAAACATTTTCTTTAGCATTAAAAAACAACATAATATAAAATTTTCAAAAAGTAGTCAATTAGGAATATGTTAAAATGATGTTCCAAATTTAAACTTAAATTTAATCATATTGAAATTTTAATGCTGAACACGGCTTAATCAATAGTAACGCATCTCCACGAATATACTGTAACTGCTAGGCTACTTTACTGTTGTACTTTGTTCAAAAACTGTTGTACTTTGATAAATTGTTCCGCGAACTATTTTTAAATTGGATAGTGATAACAAATTCCAATTTGGTTAAGTTGAAACTGATGGATCCACATTAGATGTATCCAAAAGTTCGAATTAAGAAAAAATGGATAACACAACAAGAGACAACGGCAGTTTTTATTCTAAAAACAGCAATAAAGATTTATTTAAAAGTTTTTAATGAATTGTACGTAATTAATTAATAAACAGTAAATAATTTTGATCTCTAAAGTAATATTACTTATAATTTAAAAATTTTTAATTATTCTAATAAATAAGCAAGTAATTTAAATAAAGAAATATATGTGCAGCAGTACTTATATATAGCACCTAGAGTGCAAAAATTGTGCAATATTTTGTAATTAAATACATAGAACAGCAGCTAAGAGTGAATCCTCGAGTTAAATTATGGGCCTTAAAGATTATTCGGTGGCACTCATAAGATACGATCGTTTTTAACTAACGAAAACAATTCAGAAATCAGCACAGTTTTCAGTTTTGACCTCAAATTAACCAAAATAAATTCGAATTATAGGCTTATGTATAGAACTCGCCTATTACTAGTAATGATCATCAAGCATTTGATAAAGAAAGAGATCAATAAAAACGAAAGTTCACCATTCATTCTAATGATTGAAATGATAGCTTCGTGAGAGAGTGTTAGCTGAAAATCAATTTGTGGAATTTTGAGAAAAACTGAATTCAATCACTATAAACAAAATCATTTTGGGGCTCCCAGCGCGTGCGTAGTGCGTTTAAAAAGACAACGAGCGCATCCAAAAATGAATATTCGAAAGATTAAAAATCGCATGTATGCACACACGTCGCAACTAAACAGTTTAGTCGCGGTGAAATCGTGCGGTGCAGGCAACCCGACGAAACTGTTTAGTTGCCGAAGGAATTGCATGTATGCTTCTAGCCTAAGAGTGTATGAAATTTTTGTTCTTTCTCCATTTTCTCTTAATAAAAGGTCGTAGAGATGAAAGAAATTTATTTCATGGAAGTTGAAAGGGCGACCAACCAGACCGCTCGGAGGGGTTTCAGTCTTCTTTAATAGAGGTTATATTAAGATTATGTCTTTGGGCCAAAAAAAATTCCGTGCCGAACAAAAATGGCCGTTGAGAGGTGTGACCGCTATATATAGCTGCACTCTTGTTTAATACAGATACTTTAGTTTTCCCTAATAATTACACTGACAAGTGATCGAAACAGTCGATGCAAGTAACAAAACATACAAATTTTCATCCGTGATCTCTTATCCGATCGACCAAAATGAGACTGTAAAATGCGACATCTGATTCCCATGTTGCCTTGTCGGTTATTCGGTCAAATGCGGTGCGAACTACAGACCGAATGGACGACAAGTGAAACAGATATCGGTCATTCTGTTGACCTAATTATTAATGACTCGTCAAATTCGGACGCAAATCGCTTATCTCGACCGTTTACTATATAATAAACTTATTAGATTCCTTGATACCCATCTCTTCACATTTACCGAATCGGTAAATATTTTTGCCGACGAAAGTCTTAATTTCTCGCCGACGGGGGGTGGCAAGCGGTCACCGAAGGGGGCAATTTCCCCCTGCTGACGCCTCCTCTGTTTATAGTCCGGCGTCAAGACCTCCACTAATCCGGCACTTTCGTTAATCCGGCATTCCTCTGGTCATCTATCTGCCGGATTGCTGAGAGTCTACTGCATTCTTAAATAGCAATATATATATATATATTAGTGGTGGCGAACTTTTCTGAGAAATATTAATAATATTTCAGAGAAGTATATTATTTTAATATATTATTTTTATATTATTATTTTAATATTTTTTAGAAGTGGGTCAAATTTTGTTCATTATTTTTTAATACCAGCCCGTGGGGTCCCTAAGTCAGTGGCGTCACTTGTAAATGGGGGGGGGGCAGAAAGGTGTACTAAAAAGTTCACCAATAATTTGGAAACACCGAAAATTTGTTAACAGAAAAACTTGACAGTTTAACTTTTTTTTGGTTCTCACTTTTAAAATCCTCTAAAAATATTTACGTTTCCTTTCTGTTTTACAACTTTTACTTTTGCAAGTGAATAGCGAAAAATAAAGGTCGGTGTCAAAAAATTAATGTCACCATACCCCATGGCACCTCTGCACTGAGTATTTGAATGAGCAAGGTATGAAGAAAAGCACATATATATTATGAAGTATTCTTTTTAATAAACATAGTTACAGATATGTATATCTATACTTATAAAAGTCAATGTTTGCGTGTGTATGTGTGTGTGTGCGATGTCCAGACGAATCTATCGCACTTACAGCCATGAAATTTGGCACACAGGTAGTCGTAGTAGTGACTCAACGCACCTCGAAGCCGGAATTTTAAAATTTAATCTAGAAATTTTTTTATTTAATGTTTTATGTTGTTTTGGGTCATTTTTGGCACGTTTACGGCTGTAGTATCTTTTCTAATGATCTTTAAAAGAAACAATCAATGCACCATCGGATAGAAGAAACAATTTTCGTTCTAATGAAGTTTGTTTTGAATTTCTAACGGAATTTACTGAATTTTGAGAAATTTTTAAATAATAGTCACTTTTATGGTAATTTTTGATAAGGAGTTTTTTCCAATTCTCGCATCTGACGTTCTAACAACTCTATAATTTTCATTTTTTTCAGCTTATAACTCGAACGTTTCTGTCGGATTTAAAACAAGAACCGTTAAAATACCTTTGTCCGGTTTTTTAAAATTAATTGTTTCTTGATTAGTTCAAACAGTTTTTTTGCAAGCCAGCTTTCTCAACGAGACATTCTCCGGAACGAGTTAACTTTCCCATCATGCATCTCATTGGCTGGTGCGTGACCTTCGTCGCGGCAGGTGACGTCATATATTATCGCGTTCTTCTCGGAGAAGATACATTAACTGAATGAATTCGATAATTATTTTCGGCAGTGTCTTAAAATGTTTCTTTGTCTCGCATATTTCGCATGCTGTTTTGTCGCATTTATTAATATTGTTTTGGATTAACGTACTCGGTACTGTTTTCCTAAATTCAAATAAGGCGTATCTTTTGTTTTTATTTTGTTTTCAAAACTTTTTCATGTCATTTGTGGGCGTTTTTTTTTCTGATTTTGTTGAAGTCAAGATAGCACGGGCAATGCCGTGCACGTATTGCTAGTGTATAATAAAGTGGTTAAAAGTGTATTTAATGTGAGATCTGGAAGCCATTGTCCATTTGGAAACATTTTTTAAATATAAATTCGTCATTAGATATTTATACTTTAATTTTTTAATATTTTCGAGTGCCTGCTCTTTCTTTTATGATATAAAAAATAAGTTTATAAAAATCAACGTGTGGGTAATTTAAAAAGCCTTCGTGGGTTAATGTCTGACCTGTGGGTAATAGGTTTGCCATCGCTGATATATACAGGATGATTATAATCAAAGTTGCACTTTCAAAAGGCTGTAAAAAAAGAACAACTGGTCAGAATGACCTGATGTTTCATTTGAGTATACGACATACGTGAAGCAGTGGGAATTTGTTTTGCGAAAGAAAAGAAAATAGTTCAAAAGTTTGCCGATAGATGGCGCTGTACTCGTGATAAGATGCTAAATAACGATAGCTTAAAAAAATATGCTAATTTTATGATGCTAATTGAAAAATGTGACATGCGCACCGCACATTACACTTGTGATAAAAAGGCGGGGAACATTCAGTTCCTGTTATTCTGCGTCTGAGAAAGTAGTCATGACTCTTATCATTGAAGGATCGGGCTCTGCTTGTGAAGCTTTTTTACAAGAACGGTGACTGTGCGGCAATTGCATTGAAGACGTTAAAGGGTTTAAGAAGCTGCTCTGGTCTGATGACTGCATTCGGTCTGAAGAAAATGATTGATAAATTCGAAGAGTCGAGTTCATTTGACGTGAAATGTGGCAAAGGAAGGAAAGCAATTGCTTCGACGTCAGTGGAGGATGTGGCTACAGCATTGCAGGAAGCGTCAAGCAGTACTTTGGGAACGCGCAGTGCACGGGGACTTACCCGAACATTGGACATGCCTGTCAGCACGGTTCGTAAAATTTTACGAAACATCCTGCAATGCTATCCATTCAAAATTACGCATGTTCAGGAGTTGGTTCCGTCTGACATGCCAAAACGAGAAGTTTTGGACCTGCAATTTCTTGCTCGAATGAAAGTGGACAATGCAGGACCATGGAAAATTTTGTGGACAGACGAAGCCCATTTCCATCTCCAAGGTTCTGTCAATACTCAAAATTGCGGAATATGGGCAAAAAAGAATCCGTTCCAAATGCAACCATTGCCTCTTCATTCTCAAAAAATCATTGTATGGTGCGGTTAACTGCAGCATTTATCGTTGACCCTTTCTTTTTCGAGGAGATTTGTCCTTTGGGTCCTGTAATCTGTACAGTCAAAAGGACACGTTATGAATCTCTTTTGCGAAACCAGCTCATTCCACCACTGCAACAGCTCAGATGTGTGGATAGCGCAATTTTTATGCAAGATGACTCTCCTCCGCACATTGCAACACCAGTGAAGCAGCTGTTGAATCTGCAATTTGGAAATGACAGAATTATCAGTCGCCATTTCTCAACAGTCTGGCCACCACGATCACCTGACCTGAACCCTTGAGACTTCTGGCTGTGGGGTTACCTAAAAGATGTTGTGTACGGGGGTCATATTACGAACTTAGCTGAGCCTCTGCTTGATGGTTTCATCAGTTTTTGCTTTTTCTACTGTTTTTTTCCTAGGGACAATTAAAAACCGATTTTTTTCCCTATCGGCTGTGGCACCACCCTGTCGTGGTGGATGGGCGTGGTGTTGATGATGATGAGGCTGTTTGAGATGTATGCTCGCTCCTTGGCTACTTTATCTCAAATTATCCTTAGTAATAGTCGAAATGATGTTTCATATATATATGAACAAAAAAAAATAAGTCCCCCCCCCGTCACTTTTGCCACCCAATCGGCGCCACTGACAAGGAGATAGATGAACAAAAGATTTCGTTCAGGATCTATATCTGTTATTAATGACGTTGATAACGACGTTGTCATTGATAGAACTTCATCTGTATTATATAATTTGCCCTGATACTACGATATAAAATTTACAAATCCCATTCGTCATGGGAGCGATTCATGTCATATTGAACGAATCAAATAGTTGAGATAATCCTGAAGGATTCAGTCACTGTACGACAACGAGTCTTAAACGTAGGATCATGATTCACTTAAAAAGGCATCTCTCTCAACTTTCGTTTATTGAATCAGTCAATCGTCTGCAGACGTATTAGAACAATTCACTGTTTCATTTTTGCAGCTTCCTTGAAGTTATTTAACAACTGAGTAATACCTTTGTATGTCAAAAAAGAAGGCAAATTATAATGTTTTTCCTTGATGGTCTGATTTCCTGATTCGTTCGGTAGTGAAAATGCTTCGTTTTTCTTAGCTCAAAAAACAAATTCGCCAGAGCATATCAGATGATTTAATTGAAGATAATAATAGTGTTATGTAACTTCAAATTTATTTCCATACTCCTCTTAAATGCGTGATCTTTTTCTCTTGTTTTCTCTTTGGTGATAGAGGGATTTTAATACAGTGTACGTGGTATCTAAGAGTATGTTAAGCATCATTTCCTTCTACAAGTATCGCATGTTATAGAAAATTTTAGATTTCACTTGTAGAATATTTATCATCCTCTTTTTGCAGAGAATATATTCAGAGAAACCCTGGTTTGGCTGATATTGAAAAGATGTCGTTTTGTGCTTGGATAACGGACGAGAAATACAGAGACACTTTCAAAGCAGGTAAAAATGTTGTCACTGGAGGTTTTTCAGATGAACATTATACTTATAAATTTCTTTAAAAAATTCTGGATTAATTATAATTAATTCAAATAATTATTTGAGTTAATAAGTTATACATGTAACATTTATTTAACAATTCTTTTTAAAGTATTTAGCACTTTGATTTATTTTTACTGATATGATTTGTAATTTATTCCTCATGCAGTCTTCATGTTTTACTTTCTGATCAGATGAAAAATTATCTTATTATATAATAAAACATTATTAACTTTTATACTGCACTGGGATATAAAGAGGTGTATAAAAGCCCTTGTTACCTGTCTCTGTGAATGTCACAGATTGATGATTATTGTAGTTATTTAACTTTTTGTAGATAAATGATGAGGGAAAAAAAAGAGACGTAAGAGAAAAAAAAGTAAACTTCTGCAGAAATTAAATTATTAGTGAAATAAACAGAAAAAATATAATTATTATATTAATAGATAATTAAGATGCTATTACATAGTAATTGATAATTATAATAAGAATATATTAATTATTATATATTAATCATGTTTGTAAAAATTCTGTTATTTTTTGTTGGTAATCAGCTACAAAATTATTATGTATGAAAAGTTCAATTACTCATATCTGTGAGTGTGTATTATGGAACAGTACCTCTTGCCTTTGATCAGTTTGGTCCAAAATTTGACCCTGATCTACATTTTTGGTGTAAAAATCACTTACTGCAAATCATGTATTTATCTTGTTTCATTTTTGATTTATTGTTTTCACATATACACACAAATAGATGTACTAACAGATGGTCAATCTAATGTTGGATTTGACCAAAATTTGATGCAGATCCAGTGGCGTAGCGAATGGGAGGGGGCAAGAGGGTTATAGATGTCCCGGGAACCAATTTTAGGGGCCACCGTGGAGTCGAAACATTGCTCCATTTATGCCATTTTAAAGGCAAATTATGGTGGTGGTGGTGGGGGGGCTTAGAAATAATACCATACTTCTGGCACCATATTTGCTTGTTAAACTACTCATGATGACTAGGATAAAAAAAAAAAATCTGGGCACTACCTACTCTTGGTACGTAACTGGTCATGTTATGTCACTTTTTAAAGTCGAATACGATGAGGGAGCAAAAGAATTCCATTCCCCAGGTGCTGTTTACAAAAGTTAAGTCACTGACGATGATGGTGTGTGTGTTAGAAGATCATATCATTGACCTGGGTGTCACTTAATCTTGCTACGCCTCTGTACAGATCTACAATTTTGATGATAAAATTTCATCCATCTGCTCATAGCATTTTTGGGTTATTGTATTCACAATCACACAAATGGATTGATAGATGGACTTCCTGTTGATGGATTTCAAATTTTAATGGAGA